>DWTO01001140.1:0-17269 GCA_018244755.1 Jemadia pseudognetus
GGGCCAGCATCAGATCGTCACCGAGCGGATCGATGTAATGTTAACATTGGATGTCAACGAACCTTGGGAGAGTCCTTGCTCTTCCACTGTTCTACTTGTTGGGAAGAAAGATGGTACACTTCGCTTTTGTTCGGACAACCGGAAATTAAATTCAATAACGAACAAAGATGTACATATATACATAGTTTGGCATACGTCTCGGAAATTTTAGATAACTTAAAAGATGCTGGGTTTCTATCAAGCATATGACGAGGCTTTTTGGAAAATATTAATTCGCAAGCCAGATCGGGAAAGAACTGCTTTTGTGGCACCTTAAGGACACTAGTTTATTTTTATTTGTCACGCGTTTTTATTAACTTTATGTGTTGATGATAAATAACGTTATTTAAGTAAATTAGATTGCGTTGCTACATAAATAAGTAGGAAGATAATTAAAATAAAAATCTCACACAAAATTGCGAGATCTAAATTATATTATTGTCGTGAATGTATGCTTTTCGATAAAATATTTGATTAGAGTTATAGCACTACCAGAAAGCTACGCAAGTTGCATCTTATGGTGTATAACTGAACTAGATACAGTGGAAACTAAAAAAATTGCTGAATATCTAATGTGCACTTTTGAAGACATTGTTTGTTATTGCGGGATAAACTTAATATATGTATACACGTATGTACAGACTGCTGAGAATTATTTCTAGATTATTCCACCGCATTCCATATCTTATACATTTGAGCGAAGTGATTCAGAGCTCAGACAAACTTTGCCCTTACATACTTGGACCACCAATAGAAACATGTGCTAGCGAGCGTGCTCGGGGGTCGAAGGTGAGTGACGTCACCAACTGCGTAGCTGATGACTGACGGCTAGGGGCACACCGCATAATATGCTGAGATATTATGTAACTGACAATATAACAAAAGCCTTTTGGACTGCGCAGTCGTTTCCCGATTTGAGCGTCTTTTTCTTTCGTTACATGTGCACGGTGTCGACGCCGCAGCTCGCATAAACTGCGCGCCGCAAACGAGAATTTTAACTTAGAAAAATCCAATAATATTTTACTCGACCCGCGTGTCGAACCCAGGATTGGTTTATAAACTAATGATTGTTGGATTTCAATTTTTAATTACTTAAATCTGTGTTAAATTTAAACTGTTGCAGGTGCTTAGTATTACTTTCTATAAAAATGTATTTCACCAGTTTTTTTAGTTATTAACACCCTGCATGAGCTTAGTAGTGGCTCCGCGTGAGTGCGAACGGACGTGCTTTTGTCAACAATATAACGTAACATCACGCCTGTGATCCCCGAAGAAGTAGGCAGAGGAGTGTAGAACACTCCCACAATTCACCAGTTACGTTTACGTCCCATTATGGAATAGGTGGTGAGCCTATTGCCATGCACCGGGCACAAATCCAGACTCCGAGACGCTACTAGAAAATCTAAATTAGAAAAATTCTATAGTGCCCGACCCGGGAATCGAACCCAGGACGTCCTGATCGTCAGTCGAATTAAATGCTATATTATCTGAATAACGGTAACACCGCCAGTACCAAATAATGTACCGATCAAAAGATTGTCGATGTTCCTGATATTCCCTAAGAAAGGTCACAACATAATGATAATTCATACGATTGTAAAGCTTAACTAATAGTTTTTATGGAAAGGGTAAATTTACAGCCCAATTTAAAAACTTTCCTAAAATGTAATAAGTGATAACACAACTGTCCGAAAAAAAACGCTGAAACACGCACCATATTTATGGAATATACATATAAGGCACAACATAAGGATCCTCGAGATTCGAGGGTCTTGAAAGGCGGAGGGTGCCTCGAACGGGGCCCTGACCGTTGCTTCGGCTACGAGTGGATCGATCATGACGCAAGTGGTCATCCGTCGACAGTCGAAAGCTTCGCAAACAGCAAATGGACAATACCGAAGCATGGTGCCACGTTATTAAAAACGCCTGATGGTAGAGTGAGGAACATCTGGAAAAAACGTATTTTCAATATAATCGTGTGTTATCAAATTATGATTTTATTTTACGAGATATAATATACAATAAGGTGAGAAGAAGAAATTTAAATTCAATTCTATTTTATATTTTAGTATTATGATCGTTGATACATATTTCGAGTACTAAGGTAGGAATGAAATAGTCTCCAAATAGGTATGATAATGTATTGGTTGGGAAATTTTAGTGTTCACGAACATTTCTCATATTCTTATCAGTTTCTGTAGCACATCAATATTTAGGTGACGTCAATATAACTTATATGTATTAAATATGTATATATAATAAATAGTCTGTATACGAATGTGTTATATATACACCCGAAGTTGTTATATTTAAACAAGGTGGAAATTTTAAATTATGGGTTTGACATAAATCTATTTCGAAATTAAAATCTCTTAACAATTTTTCCAGTCATAAATACAGATTTGCCCACTGAACACAGTCTAATGTTCAGTCAAATGAACAATAAAAACATGTTTTTAATTGAATTCGCAGACGGTATAAGCGTTGCGAAGATCAAATTTTCCGTGCTTATTGTACTGAACACGTTTAAAATGTTCAAAGCTCACGTATTTGCGTTCGTTTTATTAATTTGCTGTAAAGCCCTCGTTTAGACATACCTCCTTTGACTATGACTAATTAATGTATTTTACCTCCGCTCGTGAGATTCTCGAAGTATGGAATGGTAAACGGCTGGTAACGGAATGTAAAAATTTGAGAAATTTTTCACTGTGTTTTGATATAAACTGCTACATTCTTCAATCATGTAAGAATACAGGTACATGATTAGACACGAAACGTTTAATACGAAAACAATGAATATATTTACATCATGTTATTATACAACTAGGTTATTTTTGGATTACCACTACACTGCATTGTTTCAAAAAGTTATGATTCTAATTCCTCTTTTACATTACATGCGCAACGCTACGACTGAGGAGCGGAAATTTCGTTCTTAAATTTAATTAGTTTTTCTTAGAATCAGTTTTATTTTCCTCAGTGCAAAGTAATAGGTAATTACATTTGCGATAGGATTATGATGGATGGATAGTAACTACCGGATTCCGCGCCGCTACACCGGGTCAATACATACCCATATCTGTAAGATCTTTCTAAGTTCACGTTGACTGCAATCATACAACGGCAAGCGCATTTCTTTAAGAAATTCTGATCAAAGACAGTAGATAATTAATTGTACATCCCTTTGTTGATACTGCAAGGAATTTTTAATAAATTAGTAATTGCGAGCGATTTTTTTTATTCAGAAATATAAATAATTCCAAGGCAATCATCTAATTCTTATACTTTTTTTGTTTATTCCGCCTCGTTGGTCGACCGTTTCTAAGGTGATAGTTTATTGACTTTGACGCAAAAAGCAAATATGGCCGAAATAAATGTACGAAGATATAACATTAGTGTATACGGTGCACTGGTGTATTATAATAGGTAGAGAAACATTTTACTAAGAAGGAAACAATTGTATAGCAATGATAACAATTTGTATAAAAAACATTACGCTTACATAAAAAATCTAGGGCATTGCTTTATAATTCACACCGATAAATATGAAGAATATAGGCATAGGTCGTCAGTACGCATATCTGCACGTATTGGCTTTTCTAATGTGAAGTGGGAATTTAATAGCATTACATTACACGCGCCCGTGTCCCGTTAGTCGAGAGCATTCCTTTTGTTTATATGTTTTTTTAAGTACGTGCTCTATTGCCTGCTGGCTTCCTCTACTTTAAACGTAATATTACACCTCTCTTCAAGAAGTAGACAGATTGTAGTACACTCTTCTGCCTACCCCTTCGGGGATAACAGGCGTGATGTTACGTATGTTATATGGTTCACAATGAAACGAATGGTGAGAATATTGCTAAACGCCCAGCTACTACATACTAGATATTTAAAGTTCGAAAATCTCAACCCCAAATCAAATGAGCGTTATTACAAATCTGACCAGTATGACGTCATTATTTTTTATTATAACTGCCCTGGCCTTTGTCAATAATTGCTTCACACGCCTTCAAACATACTCGTATATTGCAGTAAGTTGTCATGCGCTATTCGTCGGCGGTAAAACTATAGGCTTATCAAAGGTTCCAGACTACCGGTTCCAGAGCACTTTGTCTAATAATGTGGAAACGAGGAAAATTCTCGACAATACTGAGCAGCACATTATAGCGTTTAGATATTATAGATGAATGACATTTTTCACTTGCTAAGCTTCGGTATTTTGCCGTACATTTTACTTTATCAGAAGTAAAACAAGAAAAAAAATGTCTTTCACTGAATTGATTATTTTCAAGAATACAATTTTAACTTGACTGGCCTGTTAGTGCTGTGGTTAGTTGTTGTTACCTGACTGTTAACAACAGTTAACTTGCGCCGGGGGTCGAGGGTTCGGTTCCCACCCAGAATAAAAATTTGCGTGATGAGCACAAGATTTGTTTTATGTCTAGGTGTAAAAAAAATCTATTTAAGTATATATTAATACACATACATTTATGTTTATCAGACGTGTGGTTACCGTACCACAAGCTCTCAAGATATTATTATTATACTATAAGTTTACTTGTCACCCATAGAATCATACGCTCACCCACTATCCCGTGGGACGTAGGTATATCGTAAGTGATGAAAAGTGGGAATACCTGTTTACTACACATCTCGGCCTGCCGCCTTGAGAGAAATACAGGCGTGACGATTTCTTAAGTTTACTTTCAGCGGGTAAGTTTATAAAATCATTCTTCATACACATGTCCTTTGCACAGAAACATTAGCGTCATCGTGAATATTGACATCACAATATCAATATTAGTTCGAGCTTGTACCCAATAAACTCTACCCCGGCCTACTGAGCAAGTAGAGGCGAGATTTAATATATTGCGCAAGATAATACATTTCATCAAAAGCCTTGTACATTACCTGACAGTCTTGTGCGGAGCTTGTTTAATCATGGCCTTTGTGTCATTACTGATATTAGATTCTATCCGAGCCACGGCTTTGTAAAATGCTAGTCATTTCACAAAGGACTTAATTGGATGAAATATTGAATAGAAACACGTTGGGATAATTGAACGATACATTCATGTCAATGATTAAACAGAGTGATTTTATGTGACATTATTAATTTATATATTCGAGGAAAACTTTGGTTTATTCGAGTGTGGATATTATGTAGTATGCAGCAGTGTCTATACGTAGTACTTTACAGAGAGTAGTTCTTGTTCTTGTATCATCAATCTTTTTTAGTTCGATAAAAGGTAACACGAATGTTTCACTTATATTTTATAAATACGTATCTGTAAAAAATAAAATGCACATTGACGGTGAGTACCTACTGGCTGTCTAGTTGGTCAAATATATGTAAGCACGAGTGCTGACCCGAACTGATTACTATTGGGATTTCGCACTTCAAATTTCAATTAGTAGCCCGAAGTCTGGATTTGCGTCTGGTGTATGTTAATAGAAGCATCCAATCACATTTATTTAGTTCAGCTATAGGCTACAATCGGTACCAAGGAAAAAGCTGAGCTTTGTAAGCCTTGCAGAGATGTTTTAGGCCTTTTTTTATGGAACCCCATCGCGACACTGAAGCATTGTTTGAAACGGAAATTTATTATATCACATAGGAATGCTTCGCTATAACGTTGCTTTAGAGAATATAAAAAATGCAATTATATTTTCATGAATTGCTTTCCTCGTGTAAGCTTTTGGTGGGCTAAATAATATTCAATTTCATTTCCTCAATTTCTTAAATAATATTGTTTCGCCATTGTGTTTCTGAAACTTTATTTTTTATCTATTCGGCTAAGGTTGAAGTTTCAAGGCTTGGACTGTAGTAAGCAATTCTGAATAAGCAGTAGTTACGGGATATTTATATTTATGTCTCTGTGCTTTCTGCCTACCCCGCAAGGGACCTGGCGTAAATCCTTACGCCACGTACGCCATATCCATGTATGTATGTATGTATGTACGGGATATTTTGTCTATAAAATGACTCTAAGTTTAAGTGGCGCAGGGTGCTCCTGATGTACAGCATGTGGTTACGATGTCCTATGAAGAAAGGCAATTACTTATGGGCATGACTCCTGCTTGCGCTTTAGTCTACCTTGTAATAGCTCAGAGAGTCTCAGCCGCCGTACCATTCCTTGGAAAAGACCAGCCCATCTCGTTCTGAGAGGCGACGCGTGTCCAACGTGTAACGACTATACCTACCTATATACAATAGTGTAAAAGATTCGATGATGAATTCTCATGAATATTAACCATGTAAGAACGTGTTTAATAGATGTTACAAAAATGGTGAAATATTTCGGCAAAAACTTACGAAAATGAATATTTCCCATTGACTTTTATACTTTATTGAATTTCACCGAGGCTTTGTGTGTACCATTTTTGTTTGTGCTCGCAGGAACACTCGTGAATCGTCGCGCTGCTTTTATTAAACCCAACCCAACCCTTCCTCTTCGGACAATATCTATTCCCTTCATCCCGTTTATTTCATTTGCGAATACTGTTATTAAAATTAAGTAAATAAATTTAGACACCTTTACCATGTAAGTATTATGCATGTGGATATTATCTATAAAACTGTTCAAAAGAATAATAATACATCGTTAGCAGAACTTTCTAATTCATTTTAGAATTGATTTACAAGTTGATTCTTGATAGCTGGAGTATATCCGTGGATCTATTTAAACAAATGAGGTATTAACCTAGCCTACTTTTTATCATTATGTAAATAGTTGAGTGCCTCGATCGTCGTATCGGTTGTAACCGTGACTGCGGATTGAGAGGTCCTGGGTTCAAATCCCGGGCGCGGCCCTATTGGATTTTCTATCTTAGATTTTTTAGTAGCGGCTTGAAGCTTGGATATGTGCCCTGCTAACGGCAATAGACACACCATCTGTTTTATAGAACATAAGCGTAACTGGTGAAACGTGGGAGTGTACTACACTCCTCTGCCTACACTTCGGGGATCACAGATGTGATGTTAGGTAAGTAGTTAAGAGTCAGCTGAATTCGTGGCGGTCTTCAACGGATCGGTTTGCGCGTCCGTTTTTATCGAATAAGTGCAAATGTACATCTAAGGCTATCCCGGAGCACTATGACATGGAGTTCCTCTAGAAAAGCCCAAAGAGAGCTCTCTATCAAAGCCAACAATACATTGGAGCCTCCTCGGGTGTTGCAAATGTCAATAAGCGACGGCACCATTACCCGTCAGATGGCCCGTTTGTGTATGTGACCGGTTGAATAAAAAAAATGTCAATGAGTTTTGCCTTACATTCTCAATGCATGTTATTGGAAATACCGATATAGCTGTGGGAAGTCAATAAATTATAACCATAAGATGTATTAAGATTTCAATTGGGTACTTTCCCTTCTCTGACTACAGTAAAACTTATGCATTGTTAAGATAAACATCGCGAGGAAACCTACGCACTTTATAGTTCTTCGTAATGTTTTAAATCCGTAATCCTTTGCAACGCATACCCGAATCATGACCAGATCGCTAACAAGCGTATAGTTAAAGCCAGACAGATCGTAACCCCGCTCATCATCATCGGGGATTCGCGTCTAACAGTGGAAAGATAGAGTTGATGATGATATAAAACACGATTATATTACATGCGTAGAAAAAATGAATCTGTTCATGACACACGGGTAATATCGAAAAGACCATTGACGTGTAAATATTCAACAGCGAATTAAAGTATTTTGCCTGCCGCCATGTAGAGGATATTCAATAATACGTTTCATATTAATTTTATCTGCATTGCAATCCTGCAATATACACAGAAACAGGCTTTTATTACTGAGCAGTCCAATATCAGACCATAAGAGCCTCTCTCCTAAAAGAAAAAAAAATGGAAAAGCATATTTTCCGCGGCGCAAATATTTTTCACGGTTGGCATTAAAATTTTCAGTATTTCGCAGTAAATTTTAAATTGCCGTATAGGAGACCATAAGGACTAGTTTTATGAATGACTTCAGCAATGTGTCATTACTCTAGCTTTTGTAGTGAATTATTACGAAAGGAATGTTTTTCAGTTTTTATTGTTTTATTATAAAACCAGAGCGGTGAGGCTTGAAGTAGACTTGTTTGGAAACCGTTATCAAATATACCGAGTTGAATGTGAAGAGTAAAGGATCCAGTTTTGTTGATTGTAGTTTGGTTATCATTTCATTAAAAGTAATAAGCGCTAAGATAAGCCCCGGTCAAGTGTTATTGTTTTTGAGGAACAGATTGATGCCGAAGAAATTGTTATTGGTGCTGCCATATTTGTTCTGGTGGCACTAAAAATATTACGAATTTCATTACGGAATTTATTTTATATAAGAGCAAATCAAATAGATTTTTAGAATGCAACTAACCAGACGTATTTTTGAAATAATACACTACGCTAATTCGTTTTTATTTCTAATTCAGATTACCTCCTGCGGAACGATCAAAAGTAGCTTTTTATGTTGCGGGTAATTAGTAATGTTCTCAATTCAAGTACAAAAATCTTTACTGCGCAAGAGTTTATTTATTCCATAAATACGAAAACAAATAATTCAATGTCGTAAAAGTACATATATGTACATAAAAATACATATAAATGTTTGTGATGAAATAATTGATTAATGTTTTAGTTTGTTCTGTGTTGCAAGAGGAAAGATCATCTCCGTGAAGAATCTTCGTTGAAAATTTCAAGTATTACCGAACACCGTTGAGATATAGAAAGAGAAAGATAGATAGAGATTGACATACACATTAGTAGTAACGATATAGCCATGTCATTTTATGTTCATTACATTCCAAATGAATTTAATAGAAATTATTAAATGTAATTTAAGTTTTTAAAATATTCTCCTAAAGTTTCATAACTTATTGGAAAGGAAAACGCTTACATCTGGTGGTTAGAAAGATCTAGAAACAGGGATAACAGAAATTTGGAGGACAAATAGTGTAATTGCAATTTATAAATGCATTTGTTTTGTATTATTTTATATCAGATTCCACTTAACGCAATAAAGTTTTAATTCCCATTATTTGGTTTTGAACATTGTGAAAGTGAAATAATAAATCTCTGCAAACTATTATCACATGTTTTGTATGTTTCAATAGGTCCCCTGGGCCGTTCGATCACGAATAGCGGCCCCAAAGATTCATTACGACTGATTTCGCGACTACAAATAGGGCGTGGCGGGCATAGATTAAACAAATGTAGACTGACTCTTAACTAATTGTGTACCTATTTAATTAATGTTATACGTACATATTGTTAACAGATGTCATTAATAAAACAAGAAACAAAACTTAAGGAAAAACAAGAAGTATTTGAATGACAGTAAAACATATAATCGAAGTTCGATATCTAGATAAGTAGATGTTTCTTTATTGCTAATAACATTAAAGTACAATTTCCTCCATTAGAGCACAATGCAGGTGCTTGGTCAAAATTGAGTTTGCGTATAAAATTTTCAGTAACGAAAGATAGATATTATAATTAGATGTGACTTAAATTTTATTACGTCGTGTCACTACTACACAGTATTTATTACTCTTGCCAGGTACCGCCCCAGTGTGCACGTTCGCGCCACACGTGGGAACGCACGCTCACAGTCGATAACATCCATATTGCTACTTGTTCCTGCACTTTTATGCAAATCATTTTCAATAAAACGTGCCCTTGTTTCCAACCTATACTGGTGTACATTCTTGTATATTTGTTTTAAGCGGCTCACCGAATTTTTTTTATCGTTTGGTTTTCATTGCGTAAAAAGTGATAAAACACTACAGGGTTTTAAATTCGAGGCATTCTGCTGGTTTATATGTTAACTATGTTGTTGTGTCGTTTGAATGATAAGTGTAAGTAGACAAATACCAAAAAGATTATACAAATACATTTATGACTGACCCGTTGGTTCATTGGCTAGTAATTCTGACTACTAAACCGGATATTGGACAGATGTGTCATGATTGTATTATGGGATGAGCACAAGCACAGAATCAGAGCCATCGACACAGCTGAAAGGATTAGCTCTGGCGCAGCGGTCAGGTTCACTAAGTACTGCATCACCAGATCAATCAGTATCAATTGAAATAATCCCGTATAGTGTTCGCATGTATTTGTAATGTAGCAAAACGCCCTGAGCATCCAGTCCGGGCCCGGGCAGGTAGGCGCGCGACCCCGCACGCTCGCGCCACGCGTGGGAAGGCGCGCGCACGGCAGATAACATCTATATTAGCACTTGTGCCTTTGTACCGGTGATCCGATCTCCACTCGTCGTAGGGTTAATGAGGCGGATGCTCAAATATCAACACGCCCCACTAGTTCACTTTTGACTAATTGATAGGCTTTTTATTGTATACACGTGCCTCAGTGAAGGGTGTCGGTCATTTTGTTGGGAGTTTTTTTTTATTTACTTTACGTACTGTGTCTTAAAGCTTTTGGTTCTAAATGTCTGTAGCAAAGGTGTACTCGAAATGTAATTAATCTTTATTATCATCCCCAAACTATTTCCGTCCACTGCAGGACATAGGTCTCTCCAATAGCACGCCACTGAGCTCGATCTTTAACCGTATCCAATTTTTGTTAGTCAGTTTGTAATATATCGCCAGTCCAACTAGCTGGAGGGCGTGTTACCCTTTACCGATCGGTTTTCAGAACACGTCTACTCAATCGGTTATCGGTTAAAATTCCATCATATAAGTAAATTATAGTATAGTAAGAATATTTAATATTCAAGTGGAAAGAATATTTGATTGATTTTATAGTCGTGCGAATAAGAAAAAGCCTCGTTCCTACTTCTTTCGCTAAACTGTAATGGATGAATTGTTGAGTTATTGAGAGCTACAGTCGGCATTACTACAAACATTGAAACCTTTTTTTACTTAATTTTGAAAAAAAAATGCGTTAAAATACAAACTTAACGGCTATTTCCTCGATATTTCGATGCTATTCATTGTATCAGTTATAAGTGATAAAACACATTATGCAAAACTATTCATTGTAGATAGATACAAGTGAATAATAGAACATAGAGTTGAAATAGGTAGCGATTTCCGTAATATGATTTTAATAATGAGCCTTAGATTTCTACATATTTCTGTTATTCAACTGCATCCACTGCGTTCAAGTTATTGTACCAAACTGCTTTAGTTATATCGACTTGCTAGAAAATAATTAATATTTTAGTTCCTACTAACTTCACATATACCAGTTGTTGAGTCATTTAAAATTTTCCCTTGAATAAAAAAAAAGTCTATTTATTCGCAGTTTCTAGTGATAGTGTAAACAGCAAAATCAGTGGGAACCGTCCATATGGGCGATAAATCCTAATAGTCTTCTGTTATCATGTGTGCCGAGTATCAATTGTATTTGGTGCGAAATTACCTTCAATGTTTGCCGTGGGGACGTCGGCAGATAGAGATACACACAACAAATCGATCGGGTTATCTAACCGCCAACACCCATGCTGATACCACTTCTATCTATATTAACATAAGGGCTATAATACTTGATTGTAATTAGTGAAATACATACCGAGTTTTTTAGGTGGTTGTACGTACAAGTGAACTATTTATACAGGTGTTATTGTAACCGCAATTCAAAATTGTCGCTTAAACAAGAATCTTTACGCGGTTGTTGAAATAGTGATACGGAACGACATTGTTAGAGAGATATTACTTATTGCCTGATTTGTATTGTTCGATATAGTTGTGTGACATTTATTTTCAGAATATGTACGTTACGACGTTCATATTTTGATGTTTTGTAGCAAAAGGAGAAGACTGAAGATAACTGTTTGTATGTAATAAAATAAATACTTTAGAATATTAATGTAGTATATCGCATCTTATCTTTGTGTCAGTAAACAGGCAGGTCTCGATGTACAAAGAGCTATAAGTTTCTGAAATGACTTTTGCCTTTGATTGGTTAAAGTGTTCTTTATGATTCTGGTCTGTGGTAAGTTTAAAAAATAAAGTACAAACTATACTTATATATAACAACAGTACCAGTGTTGTCTAGATTTTTAGCTCCCTTTACGAAGGTACAGTCCTCAAATACTGGCACCCACGGTGTGTTGTACGTAGATAGTTACCTATGTGCGTTTTGTGGTTGAAAATCTCTTACTGTACCATGGTCAAACCCACACTGAGAATTCTTTATAACATCATTTAAGATGTTACAAATATCAACTGTCAACCCCCCTTCGCCAGTGTGGCCGGATTATAGCTTTCTCTAGTAATCAGCAATATTGCGCAATTGAAAAACAAAACATTTCTATTAAGCGATTATATTTACATATTTGCAATGTAGGTATGATAACAGAGCTATTCAGTGGATTGCGTAACAATGAAATATTTATTTCTATGAGATTATTGGGATTCGTATCAAACACGCTTTTATTGAATAGTCGACAGCTAGAACAGAGCCCCTAGCTACGAAATCGTAGCGTTTGCAATCGAAGCAAATAGAAATGGCAGACCGGGGAAAAGTGTTGTTTTTCCCATAGTCGTTCGGGTGATACAGTATTTATTGAGGAGGGAACAAAGGGCTACATCCCACGGGCAATAAAGCTTTGCGACTTGTGCGAGCAAACACCGGCGCGCGACTTAGTCACCGTTTGACGTTTAGTGGCGGGCGGCGACGTGCGCGCGGCTTAAGAACGCGTGCGCGTGCGTCCGGCGCACGCGTCAGCAGATACCCCACTTTGATACCTTCGAGGACAAATAGCGGACGATTTTAATTAGAGACGCGATAAAAATGTATCATTTTATATGGTTTTTTTTTACTTTATAGGTAGAGGTAAAACATGTTACAATGAGACAATATTGACCTGTTTGCATATTTGTGTTATTCTTAGGACTTGTATGTTTATGATGATGTTAAGATGTTATCCACAAAAACTTCTCCTTTATTCTCGCCAATTAGTACAATTCCATGGCACATTTCATTAGGTGATGCGGAGAATTAAACGAATTTTAAGTATGTATTGAAAAGGTGAATGAGCAGAAATAAAAATTACTGTATCACATATAATAATGTCATGCTTGTATATCTCTGAACGGGTACCTAATTAGAGGACTGCAGTACACACACTCCCAAGATTCACCCGTTATATTGTGTGTATATCCTACCAATGAACAAGGGGTGTAAGCCTATCACCATTCCCCGGGCATAACCCGGACTCCGAGGTACTATTAGGAATGTCAAATGAAAAAAATAACTAATTATTTGTTGCTCAGTTAATTAAATTTAATGTTCCCTAAGACGTTAAAAGTCTGATACCCGCAAATGGTCAGCGTGGCAGCCTTAACTCTTCTCATTATGAAAGGATTTCCATGTCCAGCAATGTCTTATAGTTCCATTCAATTATAATAATGATGAGTTCGCTTAATTTTGTCTACAATTAATATTTCTCATAGCGCCATTTCAATTGTATGAAATCAGTTGTATAGCAGTATGATAATACAGAAAGTAACAATTAAGTATATTTTGTATACCAAAGTTCAAACATTCACATTTTTAAGCAGCACATATTTTGGCGAAGCGTTTCGTATACTTCTATAGAAGAAATAAAAAGGCAAACAGATCCTAATAAAGGCTACCGACCACTGAGGCAGCTCGCGTCGACAGAGCTGTGGTGCTTAAAGTAAAAAGACTAATTTGATTCTGACAACCGGGCCAACACGGTCAAACAAATATTGAAAAGGAATGTGATTCAAAATACAGATTCGGTTTACTTCGACAATACTACGTTTATTCCCCTGCGATCAGTACTGCATGGTACTCTTTCAATAACATAATAATACTATTTTATCCAGTAAGTAGGGTACAAAAAAATTGGTATTAATAAATACAGTGCATGTTGGCTGCATTGCCTAAAAGCAGGAATTCACATCTTTTGTAATAATTACATCATATTATAGTTTTTTAAGTTTAAGAAACTACATTAAATTATATTGTTTCAAGGTATAAATTCAGACTATAGCTTAATGTCATAATACATTTACTACAAGTATACATATTACAATGACGATTGCTCATGCTTACGTTGAAAATACGGCAGCCCCTTTGCAAGAATCTAATTTAGCGCCACGATATTCCCTCGTCCGCCGAAAGTCGTATTCATGGCAACCGTAAGCTGCCGCCGCGAAGGCGAGCCATGACGTCGCAACTTAGGGCAAGTGTAAATCGACCTCCTTATTGTTGATATAAAGTCTATTTTAGTTTGTCGTGAAATTTTAATAAAATTATTTATAATTGAGCCCTAATAGATATCATAGGTCTGAAAACGGCACGACAATAATATGAAAACATTTTGCAACCTTGTGTTATTTTCAAACATTCTAAATATTTTATTCATTGTACTATTTATTCTCATGTACTATTCATGGGTGTTACCGGCACTAGGATTAAGTGGAGGTTGGCCAGGATTACGCCGGCAGTGTGCACTGGTACATATGAATCATTAAATGTCGTTTTTAATATCTGTAGTGTGGGAACCTATAAATTTACGGACTGATTAAACCCGTCACTTACTTGATAAATGAATTACTTTTATCTACAGTTTCAGTTAATGTGGTTATGTAACTTATTATTAAATAAAATATGTAGGTACGTAAAAATATCGTGTTTTATTGTGTTATATAGGTTTAGTCGCCTATATTAGCATCAGACGGCATTGTCAGCAAATGTTCCTAGATACTTATTTATAATTGCCTAAATAGTTTCTTATCTAAAATATATTTGTACTAACAACATAATAATATGCAGTAACGGCTGTATTACGTTTAGGTATACCTACATAAATAACATTTTGAACAGGACTTCACCATCAAGGTTATAGTGAAAGTAATATAAAACTACATAGGGTATATCAAGGTAACGTAGAGTAAACGGAGCAACTCATGGACGTGAACTTGGCCAGTGTCTCGTATTACTGCAGGTACCGTTCGAGTCCGGAATGGCTGGTATATTACCTACATTTACTATGAGAAGAGCCCGGATGACGTCATTTACGACCATTTATTTGATAATGATATACTTATATTTCATTGCATAAATATACATAAACATATTAGAATTGTAAATTATATCGTTTTATTATACTTTTTAACACGATTATATTGAATAGTTTCAGCTGTATGTTTGTACGTAACCGTACGTTTTTACGTAAGTGTATGCTTGTATGTAACCGACTCTTAAGAGTGGATTTCGCCCTACTTCTAGTGCTCCGATTTAATTGAAACTTGGCACACATCTCAAAGATCGAGGACATTACAATAAATAATAATATAATCATTATTATTCAATACAATAATAACGAATGTGTACATATTAAAGACGGTTGTTTAATAGCAAATCGAATCAAAAAGTAAAAAGTGAATAATAGCTTAAAAAAACAAAAAACGCGCTTTTAGAGTTAGGTAATGTAAAAAATAATTTTTAACATAGGAAATGACGTTACTGACGAGAAAATCAATGTCACTATTCTAAAAGCATTAAATTAGTGTACTAAAATAACAATTTAAAAAAATGCTGTTTTTATAATACTTAAATGTTTTACTAATACCTACCTGTTACTCATGCATGTATATAGGGATATACATATCTATTTGCGTTTGAATTAATAGTTGTTAACATCTTAAATTATAATAGTTGTTAACATCTTAAATAATTAAAAATTACGGCACTTTGTTTTCTTTAATTTGTTAATTAGTATCTAATAAATTAAAAGTGCTTCTTCTAAACATGTGATATTTTACAGTATTATACAAGAACAACATTTATCAAAGAACGTCATTAAATTGAATAAATTTAACTTTGAGTTGTAGTTGAAAATCAAAATCACGGATTAAATATAGTAAAAAATGAAGCAAACCTGACTAAACAGTATTACTTATATTTAATAATTGAACGGAGCGGCGATGCGCTGAGTGGCTTATTACCATTTTATTAATCCTTGGCGTTAATTTCATTCCGATAGAAATTAAACGAGTCCGCCTAATGAAATGAAAATGGCTGCTGTTGAGACATTTTTCATTTATTTCGTTGAATAAATCATGACCTTTTTTCCGATTAAAAAAATATGGCGTAAATTAATACTTTATCATATAAATGGAATCGAATATCATTGACAAGGTTCTGTTATTTTAATTAAGATTTTTTTATGTGCTACAAATATAAAGTTCCATATACCAAAAGTCTGATTATTGTACCGGCTCAACTCACGTATATTTTTTCGGGATGGCCCGACTAGTTTCTGACCTGCACGAGGTCATTGTACACGAGCTCCCGGCGATTGCAACGAGATCGCGGCGGAGACTCAAGTGAAGCCGGCACATATCATATAAACATGTGTATAAAAGCTCATGAAATATTTAACAATCAAATATCAAAAGTCATCGGTGGACCGACTGAAGAACATAGTACTGAGCACCTCTTCATATCGACCATGTGGAAGATTTCAATTGTTTTCTATTTGCATTAGACATAAATTTGCAGTACGTAAATACTTTTTTACACATACTGATTTTGACGGTGAAGGCGGTTAAACCGAATGTTTCAGTGTTAAATGGGAACAAATTAGGTTATTTTCTCCTGTGCGCTATATGCACGAGTTATAAGCAGTGTGCATGCGAATTCTCAGTAAAATAACTCAAAATCGATACTAGCTAATATTTTTGCAAGGCACCCAAGACAAACTGCAAGTTTCGCATTGTTCTGTGCCCCTGCCTCAATACATTTCCGAAGAATTTTCCAACTGAACGGCATCAATAGTTACATACTATTTTACATTGTATCGATTCTACCAACTTCGTTTCAGCACTTGCAACTTCGAACGTATATCGACACTGTGAACATAGTTGAACCGACGTAATTAATTAAAACAATAACCAACAAATACTTAGAGCGTAGTAGATAAAGTTGACAACATTGTCACATCTTTGTGACTGCAATACACGTTACTTGGGAATCTCTGAACTATCTCCTTGTGTGTGAAGAAACTTTCATAGTGAAGTTCTGCTACTGTTCCCTAGTATATTATGTAACAGGGAAGCGTTAGTTCCAACACGAATCTAGGTTGCTAAAGGTAACTAAGTAACGGTGCGATTAGATTCTTAGCGGAAGGAAAATGAATATTTGCGATCTTAAAGAGAACCTCTTGTAAAGGGCATTCTGGATGTTGAAGTGAGATAACGAGCGTAACTAACGACATACGGTTTTAACACCAAGAACAATAT
>DWTO01001141.1:0-17269 GCA_018244755.1 Jemadia pseudognetus
CTACTTACTTGAAACGTTACCTTGAAATGTTCAAACAGGCAAATATCGAATGCTACTTTATATTTAAGGGTGGAACCAAAGATATCCAGAAAAAAATTAATAAAGATCGCTCAAAAAAGAAAAAAAATGAAGATTCATGTTGTCCAGTATTCATGAGTGACGTTCATATCCAAGTTCTGCAGGAAATGGGTTTCAAGTACGTCTTTAGTGAATTCGAAGCTAAACCTGCTTGCATCTATTTGGCAAAGAAACTATCCTGTGCCGTCCTCAGCATGGACATCGAATTCGCACTCTCCGGAGTATTATATGTTCCGAAAAACACTCTTAGGTATAATGAAAATATTCTCAAATGCAAACTATTTTCGCTGGATAATCTGTTGGGAACATTCAATTTGAACGCAGACAAACTTGCTGTGTTTATCGTTCTTAAAGATTTATATATATTTCAAGGTGGTACCTTTCTTAACTATTTTAAGTTTAGAAATTTGCTACATAAAAATAAACATTCTCGAAACTTGAAGCTGCTCTCATTTCTTTCTAAGACTTCGCTACAAGTCGAAATGAGTCATATAGTAAAGAAATCAAAAGTGTCGCAAGAGCAAATTTTCGAACAATTTGCTAGGATGAAGGATCTGGTGAATGGCTCTGCTGGAAATGGTGACGATTTTGCTGCCAAATATATTTTGTGCAAAGATTTCAGCAATCTTGACATGTGGTTTCAGTACGGAGTAGCATCGGAATTTATAGCTAAGCCATACGTGGATATTTATCGATCAAACTTACTGGTCGTAAAGGAAAGGAATCTAAATGGCGGTATAAATCCTATTGAGTTGAGTTTAAGTGTTATAAAATACGCTTACGATCTTTTGACAAATTTTAAAAATGATGGTTTGAAATATTTGTCTGAACATTGGAATCCGAACAACGAACCGAAAACGCTGAATGGCTCTGTTCAGAAACCATATTATCAAGCCAATGTGTGCGTGTTTGAAACAGGTTGGGATAACGTTCGCACGCTTAGTTTGTTCCATCACTTTATGATTGAAGAAATCACCCTAAGATTTGACATGTTGGAACACGTTCCCGACGACGCTAAGTTACTGTTGATGGCGCTCGTATATTTTCACAGCAAGAAGTCAGGCAGTACTACAAAAATAGCTTGCAGTGTCATAATGTGTCACGTCATGTTGAAAGCTGGAAAAGCAACCGATAATTTAATAAAAAAATATTCTAACACTGACTCTTGCGATGTTGAACTGCTTGAGCCGTTATTGGAGTTTCAGTGTTGCTTAAGAGAAATTAATTATTTGAACGATTTATGCGGTAAATCTTTCGTATCGACGATCTATGCCAATACCTACAATGGTACAGTCGTCTATAACATCGCTAACATTTTACAAAATAATGACGAGCGGAATTATATTAACGGAGTTCTGACAACTGCTCCAGAGATTCTGAATTCTGTCAATGTTCTTATTGAACATTATCATAACTTAATTGCTTAAGTTGGATTTTATGTGGAACTTTAAAATTTCATCTTTTTGTTTCCTTTTTTTATAAACGGACGTATGTGATACAAGGAAACCTTGTTATATGTATAAATATTTTTACACATATATATATTTTTTCGTGTTATTTTAGAATAATTATTGTACACAACCTACGAATACTATTGTTAAAAATGTGTAATTTAGTATTTAAGTAAAAAGTGTATTGTATGGGGCCTTGGGGCCATTGCGAAAACGGACCAGACAGTTAATCCTAAGGACTTAGCAGAAAATGTTGAGAACAATGATGCTTTTCAGGGGTAATTTGTGACATGTGATATTAGCGGTACTATTAACATAGAAAACATAACTAAGGACATTTTTATAAAGATTGTTTACGATACAAAGGAAATGTAAAATTTCAGCTGAAGTAACTAAGATCAAATTTTGAACAAGTTCATAATTAAGTACCCCAGTGTAGTTTGCAATGTCTTATGAGTCATAAAACTATTGCTCTTTTTTAATTTTTTATGTGTAAAAGTACTTATATTTTAAAGTATTGTCCATAATCTGAGGTTACTTACCCTAAAATTATGCACAAATTATATAACAGTAGAAAATTGTGTAAGTGGACTTTATAATAAAATAATTATTATATTAAAGAGATTATTTATTTATTTATTTATTTATTTATATTATAGTTTCAATTGAAGAGCCCTGGTTACGTGTCTGGACTTACGAACGCATACAGTGCGCTGCACTCCCCAGCCGTCTGGATAAGAGACGTGGAACCAAAAAGTTTCATTCTGACTGTTACTGACTAGAGGTTGAATAACTTATAGCTGGGTCAAAAAACAAAAATAGGCTTCTTTGCCTTCTCACATCTGTCTCAGACAGCTCGAATTAAGAGGATTAGGTCGTGTATTGCGTATGGGCACGCGTGGATCAATCAATCGAGTGATAGAACCTGTCGCCCGTTCCAGGTGCCACCGTCATGATGAGCTCTCAAATGTCTAGCTTGGTCTCCAGGTGGAGAACAGGCTGCAGGTGCTCCGAAATGACTTCTAAAAGTAATGACTGGCCCGTTGGTGCAGTGATTAGTAAACCTGACTGTTGCGCCGGGGGTCGTGGGTTCGATTCCCACACAATAAATATTTTAGTGATGAGCACAAGTATTTGTTCTGTTTGGGTGTAAAAAAATATCTATTTAAGTATATATTTATATGTAGTTTATCAGCCGTCTGGTTACCATTTCATAAGCTCTATTGATGCTTACTTTGGGATCAGATGGCCGTGTGTGACGTCCCGATATATACTTATATTATTTCTACTAAATTATGCAAGCCACTAGACACCACCATTATCATTGCATTTTAAAATGCTAAGGCGCACGCTTGTGTACACAGCGAATGCGTAGTACACTTTCACGTTGTCGTCCTTATTTGTTATGTACCTACTTGTGTTTGATTTTAAAAAGTATTTAAGAACGCGGGAATCCTTGGGTCTATGGTCAGAATGAATATGCCGTTCTTAATATCTGTTCACTACATTCTTCTGCCTACCTCTCCAGGGATTGCATGCGTAATGTTACGTTTGTGCTGATATTACTTCAATATCAAGAAATTAAGGTTGGAATATAACTGTCTATAACTGGAATAATACTGTCATGAACATTTATATTGAGTGTAAAAACATTATTGATATATACAAACTGAATTAATTGTTACCGACACTCATGTTTCCAGTGTTCACATTTAACTGCAGTTTTAATGACGACCAGCAACTGTCCCTGACAGACATCTACTTTTTAACTAAAAATATCTAAAAAATTATAGGCAGTATATAAATAAAAGACTCATAATTTTTAAACGTTTTTTTATTTTATTAATAATAAACAGAAACAGTGCGCAAATGAATAAACTGACAATTTGCCACGTATCAGAGTTTACGTTACAGATGCAAGCATATAACTCTTGTGAGTAAAACAAAAGATTTTAGATATAAATATATACCTCTATGTTAGATATATAACAGACGGTAAGAAGTTAGGGTTACGTTGACTAAAAAAATGCTCCTTAAATTAAAAATATTAGTGGCACTGTAACACCGAATTTTTTTTATCAATACAAAAGGTATGCAAAAAACTACAATTGTATAAATTGTGCAGTACAAGTCTAACAACAACTATAAGGCACGAAATGGATAAAAAAATATTTCGGATCAAAAGTGACACTAGCGAACATCGTTCAGCGAAGATTGTAAAATAAAAAAAAATATACATAATTAGGCAAGTAGCTCCCACATATTATGTACTGTACTATAGTATGTACTGTGTCCTTAACATCGTACCAACATGTGAATTGTAAATGGAGTACAATATTATGCAAATTACATTGAACAAATCAACAATCTGATGCGCGTGCATTAAATGGAACAAAAGAAATAATGGAAGGAGTAAAATACTGGTATAAGTAGTAGATAGGACGCTAATATAAATACAAGTAACATTCGTTATTTCTCAGAAGCGTATAAATATCACTTAAAATTAAGGTATCCGTATATTTATAACGTATAATAAACTATTTGAAAATATTCAACATGTTTTTTAACGGCCATCGCTCAACAGTTGTGGCCATTTTACAGACATTTGACCCTTGCGACAAAATCTACGCGTTCTTCCCAGTGCTGATCAATAGGTAAATAATGCTGATATAATAATTTACTTGTGTATATTAAAAAGTTGTAATCTACTATTAATAAATAAATCGATCTAAACTTTGTTTTACAATTCGTCTAGTTACGTATAAAAACACTACAAATTGACAATATTTCTAAAAGGCGTCAAAAGGATATGACTTCAAGGCACAAAAATATTCGATAACGTAACGTATTATCGTGTCGGTCGCACGGACGCTGAAATGTAGACATTACCGTATTACCGTAATTTTAAAAAAACTGTTACCATTAACGTCAACACATCATTATTCACGCTCCACACTAAACCTATATATCCATCCTAACCTTTAAATACTAATGTAAAGTCTAAACAATATTTTAGTTAAATATTTGAACAATAAAAAACTTTTATTGTACACCTATTATTGCCATTTTCGTTAAAGATTATGTAGCAAGTGCTACCAGTGTTAAAACGTATGTAGATATAAATTTATTCACTATATGTAGAAAAAAAGTACTCGATCATTCTTGATTTTAGGATAAAGATACCGCATGCTAAATAAACTTTATCTTATGTACAAGTACAAAGTAAATCGAGAAAAAACCAAGGCCACGATCTCTTATCACATTGGTGTTTGGATTACGAGGCAATAGCCCAATACATTAATACATGCATATTTAAAAAAAAAGCAGCCGATAGTGACGGCTCCAGAAAATGGAATTAAGTAGCCGTCTTATTATGCGCATTACCGTTGCGTTTATTCGCGTATACACGCACGTCTCCGCTTAAATGAGCATATGGCGTAGGCGATCGTACAGCCGCTAACAGCACGTCCTCACTACAGATATAATTTATTCAATCTCGAACAAACACACCGCTATCGCCTCACCGAGATGTAGTCCATGACAACAACTAGCTGCAAATAACGTTTACATTTTTGTTGAAAACTTAAAAATCTACGCAATAAAATGAATTAATTGATCACAAACAGAGGGAGTTCTGACATCAACCAGTGGCACACAGAAAAATGGAAAACGTGTCCCGGTTGCCAGAGCGACATCAAGACATATTATTTATACCCACTCTCTTACTCAGAGGGGTCGCGTCGAGTACCCTCTCGTTGACTTTGTCCTCCTCTCTGAAGTGAATTCTTGTGATTACAATATCACCTGTGCTGAGAGTTTGGGAGCCCACTTCGGATTTCTTGGTTTCATTGAGATCATTGCATTTCATATCATTATATGTAGAATTATGGCATTTGCAACAACAGTTTTTTCTATCCATGTCACCTATATTCAAAATCTGGCTCAGGTTGGACCAGTCTTTATTTTTTAGAAGGGGCAGTGTTTGTTCCATTGTTTGTGAGAATTTATCCTCCAATTCCCCACTCAATGGCGCAACGGCAGAAAGTATTGCTTCGAGGCGGTTGATTTTTTCAACTTTGTCCATGTTAGTATCTGATAAAATCTCATCCATCATTTGCATAGACTCAGTGAGACTTGGAGGTTGAGTAGAATGAGGAGATGAAATGGAATCTGAAGCATTGGACTCTAAGCTTGCCATCTCATTTTCTCTGTCATCATCATCAGAGTCTGAATCTTTCTCTTGCCCTATAGCTTCTAATTTCTCCAATTTTTTCGATATCTTATGACAGCCCTTCAATTTCTCTTTTTCATCCTCTGTGAGTTCTAAATATCTCAGCAATCTTATTTCTCTATTGCTTAATACAATATTTTTAGTGGTTTCAGCCAATTTTTGTTTCAATTCACCAACTTCAGTATTAATCTTTCTTTGACGCTTGCGAAGTTTCACCTCTGTTGGCTGGATATGCATAAACACTTGTTCATTGCTTAACTCCTCAAATAGCTGCTGATTTTCAGGCTTAATGTGACTACACATATATGCATAGATTGCAGGATTCACTAATGATAGGACATCTGATGCTGCATATATTATCATGTCCTTTGTAAGAGGTCTTCTAGCCCAATAACGTTGATCTCTTCTGTAAACATTTTTAAGTTGCTCCTTCATTGGATTCATAGGTGCGTTGTAAAGTTCACACAATGCATTTAAACTTAAATTTTTAACTTTATACACAGGAACACCTTGTTGCTGGAGTTGCAATACTGCATGAGCTGCCTGTGTATCAAAAACATTCTTGAGTGTTATTTCAAATTGATTGTGTAAATTGACTGAGTCATTCCTGCAATCATGTATGATCTTAACAACATTCTCACTCTCGAGAAGATCCTTGATTTTACCTTCCACAACCATTGCGGGACAAGCTAAAATATCTAGAATATACACTTCACCAAACATGGTAGCAATCTGGCATAGTGTTAATACACCTTTTAGACCCAAGTTAATTCCTTCACAATCAAAAGAAACAATACTTTTTGTATTGCGTTTATTCATAATACTGTCAATGAGTGTAGCACATTCCTTAACGTTAGCTATGACAGTTGCACACTGCAGAACCTTTTGTCGCCAAGCTTCACCCATCATATTATTCCTCAAGCTGGTTGTACCATTGGTTTCTTCAGAGCAACGAGCATTCAAATGATTATTCACTCTGTCTCTGACCATGTTTTCTGCTAGATTCTTTATTACTATGGAATTAATCCTCTGCTTAAGAGTTTGATTTGCAATATTCGCTTGTGGACCACGTGGAGATTCAGTGGGACTGAGTATTCTATTTGCGGGACTTTTTTTGCCGTCAGAAGGAGTGGGACTTGCAACTGTGGGTGGAGAAGGCGACATTGGTTTCTCCTCAACCACTTGCTTTGGTGGATCAGTCTTTGTTTTTGATTTTGCATTTAGATACATTACTGGTATTTTTGGTTTACTTATTAATGTGACAAGGTTTGCCTGCACATGGAAGCTATCTGAGAATATTTTCAAAAAGGCACTTAAATCAGCAGGACTTTTGAACATCTGATACCAGTACTCCTGTGGGAAGCGTGAAATAATTAAATGGAATAGTTGATCAACCAACACAGGTCCCTTCGCTTCGATACATTGAGCAACATAGTCTAATAGCTGCTGAGCAGTATCGGTGTTAATATTAGCTACAGGTAAGTTGTGAAATTGTTCTGAGTTGCTGTGTGTGTTACCTTTCCTATGATTCTCACTGACTAGAACGACGTTATCTTCAATAATCTGGAAGGTATCGGGGTGCTTCATGAGGAACTCCTTGAACTCCTTGATGCGCTGGCCGGAGATGTGACGCACTTGCGGCGAAGCCTGGCTGCGGTGGCCGAGGAGACTCTTGATTGGCACCTCGGTACCTTCGCCGTACTGAATCATCTTGCTCGCGAAATAATCCTTCGCTTCTTCGATGTAGTCGTTGTTAGAGGAGGCGCCAGCGCCGCTCAGGTGCCTCTGGTACGTGTTGATATCAACATAGTCCCCGTCTATGCTGAACAACGCCGGGTACTGAGCCAGGAACTTTTTTAGGCCCGATTGCGACCCGCCAGCGATCTGACGCATCTCCTTAGTGAATCCCTTGGCACCAAACTGACAGGAAAGATCGTGCAACGTTCTCGGCTCGCCTTTGTCGAGTAGGCGCTCCACGAAGAACAACAGAGTGAGGTTTCTAGCGAGCTCATATTCCATTGATTCCATTTCCCAACAGTTGGTGCCAATTTGGTGTCTTACACTAAAATTATTTTTCTACGTATATGTGTCACCCACAACACCATGAAATTCTTAAATTCTAAGCCTAATCAAAGACAGCAGAAGAATGTGACGTGACGTAGTGTTGCTCTATATAATTAAAACCTCCAGTTCAATTACAAAAACAAGAGTGAACAATAATTTAGTATAGAGACAAGAAAATTTAAGCAAAGGTTAGCGCTCAGCTACGCCCTATTAATAAATTCTGCAACTCATTTGTAACTGGCTCGAAAACCTGGAATAATATAATAATTCTATGGTTATCGCCAGCGTTTGTAAATTGAATGTTGACAATTTGTTAGTTCACTTTAACATAAATTTAAAAACATAGCATCACGGCTGTAATCCCGGAAAAGCTAGGCAGAGGAATTAAGTATACTCTCACCTGTCAACAGTTACGTTTACGTCCTAATATGGAATAGGTAAATTTTATTATCATGGAATCAATAAAGAAATATTTATCCAAAAAAACTGGAAATTCTGTATACATGGCAAATATTCTATACAAAGACAATTTGTTTGTGCAACGTTGTTTTCGTTAAATCAACACAAAATAAACATATTATAGAGGGTAAGGATATTTTAAAGTTGATTCATCGGTTTCATTACCGTCTCGATTGTATAAATCAAACTATATAGTAATATATTTACACTAAAATTTTAAGGTTATCAAATCATGCCTACCGTGTATTATCTATGCGGTACAAAATGCGATGTCAATGTCAATTCTGTCAAACAAAGTGGGAGTCTAGAGTCTATTCGAGTAAGCCTAGATAGTACTGGATAATATATTCGACTAGTTCTGTTAATTAATTAGATACCCAAAAAACTTTCTTCAGTTCAATCTAGCTCTAGTTGCACCAATATTAAATTTTAAATCGCCACGAAATTACTAATACATTGGATATAATGGTAAGTAATAAACTTGTACACGGTGTTTAAGTAATGCCCACGTCTAAGATGATATTGTTATAAGTTTTTTCAAGCTATTGGTGTTTATTTGTTGTAAAATCTGGTTATAAACAAACGTTGTATATATAAGTATTATTTTCTATACAAAATCATAAACTATTGCCGTTGTGAATAACATAAAACGGTTAATCAATTAAAAGATTTTTATACTCTTGCTACTTTTATACGGTTGCTTGTTTGTACTTTCAACAATTCGATCATTAGTCAGGTAAAAAAATATTGGAATATTCCCATTTGAAATTCACAGAAGTAGCTCAAAATCTGCATTTATGCCTGTTGTATGACAATAGACAAACCCACTTAGAAAGGATAATCACTCACACTGCAATGTAAAAAATGCTTTATGATTCTTTAAATTCCATTATCATTATTCTTTATATTGTGTACATTCACATAATAAACGTAACATCACGACTGTTATCCCTGAAGAGGTAGGCAGAGGAGTGTAGAACATTCCCACAATTCACCAGTTACGTTTACGTCCCACATCACATAATAAACATCCAGTTTAAATATGTTATGATTAACAATTGATATAATTCCAGTTGGTCCTAGTTCTTGGAGACTTGCACATTCCCCATCGCTGTAGCAGCCTGCCGCCAAAGTTTAAAAAGCTGTTACTGCCCGGTCGTATCCAGCACATCCTGTGCACTGGCAACCTCTGCACTAAGGAGTCCTATGACTACTTGAAGACATTGGCCAGCGATGTTCACGTTGTTAGAGGGGATTTCGATGAGGTATGTGATGATTAAATTACCAATAGTCTATTATCAAGGCCATATTATGTTGAGTTGTATGTGAGTGTATTGTCGAAAAGTCTATACATAGTCACAGTAGTTGATTGTAGTATAATCTTATTTATGAATGGCAAATAGACATTATCGGTCATAGACACTAGAGGTTTTCAGTTGATGTTAGCCGGCCGAACAGTGTCAAAGATTATTAGTGTGCTTGTCACTGACAATTTATTATCCAATGGAGTAGTACCTTCAATACCTCGGAAGATTGGGATGTAGCTGTCCCAAGCTGAGCATTGGCTCATAAACAATTTGTAAAACACGTAAATACAGTTTATCTTTGTTTATAGAATCAATGCATGCTGAACTTGGGTATCTGTCTCCAAGGTTGATAATGAAGAAATTTGTTGAATTGTAGTCATGTCAAAAACTTCTATATACACAAGCTATAGAAACATTGTGTATGTAAATATATACATATAGTTATGAATTGGATTTTTGTAACTTGTTTTTATATGGGAAATTTCTAGTAGTGGTTTGGAGTCTGGATTTAGGATTAGGATTCATCTTTATGTTATATTTGATTGCAGAATTCAACATACCCAGAACAAAAAGTTATAACGGTGGGTCAGTTTCGCATTGGGCTCATTCACGGTCACCAAGTGGTTCCATGGGGTGATGAAGAATCTCTGGCTTTAGTCCAGAGGCAGCTGGATGTGGACATATTAATATCGGGGCATACACACCGGTTTGAGGCTTATGAGCATGAGAATAAGTTTTACATCAACCCTGGATCAGCTACGGGGGCATATAGCCCACTATTCAGGTGAGGGTGTAATATATTTGTGTTATCGCTGGAGATAAAGATAGCACCTAAACTATGTCGCCTATTTTAAAGGATTTCTTAGGACTTGCAGCCTGTAAGAGACACAGTGGTCATTTCTTAACTGATAATTTAAAAAATAATAGGGTGGTAAAATCAAAACAAGTACTTAAGCAATGCTACCCAAAAGGAAATCCCACAAAAAATTTGTTTACTGATGAGAAATTTTTTAACAAACAAAATAACTGTATTTATGCAGAAAGCTCTAAAGACGCTTCCCAATTAGTCAACAGAGTACAACATGGGCATTATCGGACTTTAATTATGGTTTGGTGGGGTGTTAGCTACGAAGGAGTGACTGAGCCATATTTTTGTAAAAAAGGTATTAAAACATCAGCACAAGTGTATCAAGATACCATTATTGAAAAGGTAGTTAATCCCCTTAACAACACCATGTTCAATAACCAAGAATGGTCCTTTCAGTCAGATTCGGCACTGAGTCATATAGCTTGATCCACCTAATCTTGGTTAGAAATAAATGTTCCGGACTTCATTAGAGCTTAAGACTGGCCATCATTTAGTATTGAACTTAATCCATTAGATTATGATTTATGGTCAGTTTTAGAGAGTAAGGCTTTCTTTATATGCCATGATAATTTGGAATCCCTAAAACAATCCATACGTTTGGCAGTGAAGAATTTTCCCATAGAAAGAGTGAATGCTGTTATTGATAACTGGCTTCAACTTTTAAAGGACTGTTTTGCAACCACCGGAGACCACTTTGAATAAGCTTCGAATAAGCCTTTTTTAAAGGTTTTATATATACTGTAATAGTAATAAATTTTATGTACAATATATATATGTAGTTTATCAGCCATTTGGTTACTGTGATACAATCTCTCTTGATGCTAACTTCGGGCTTAGATCAGTGATCAGATGGCTGTGCTTCGACATATCCAAGATTTTAATATTATTATCATTAGAAACTATTCTTGATTATCATAATTAATTATTACCGAGTAACTAATTATGCTCATCACAATATAATTGATCTGAATGTGGATCGAATACAACATTCAGTAACCATTGGACCAAAATGGCTGGTCACCAAACATTTTGTATGTAATATTTTTAAAAAACTTTGTAATTTTCCAGGAATCCAACACCGTCGTTTGTGCTAATGGATATCCAGAGTGCAACAGTGGTCACCTATGTTTATAAACTGCTCGGTGATGAAGTTAAAGTGGAGAGGATCGAGTACAAGAAGGCGTAGTGTTGAATATTTTTGTTGATCAATGTAAATACTTGTTCCACTTTGTTGAGATAGCAGTTCTGATGGATGTATGGAATTTTGTTACATCAGAGTGGGGAGTCTGAAACTCATAAGTGTTCCACCGTCCATTGGTATTGATGGCCCTGGACAGAATATTTAATCATATGAGCTAATTGCAGTAGCGGCATTGCGTCACTGTTTGACTTTTGACACCTTTAACTTCAAATTATTGTGACAGTATAATGGGAAATGTATTTGCACCAATTGGGATAGGATTGCTTTACCATTTATATATAGCCATTGCTAAGGGGTAGAGATTTAGTTCAATAATTTATGTAGCGCCAGATTTGCCTAGTGAAAACAAACACCAATTACTAAGGGCGTCGGCAAAGGGGAGGAAAATGGAGGCAGCTGTCCCTCCTAGAGATTAAAAAACCCAATGCAAAGTGAAGTCCTAGAACCATTCAATAGACGTGATTAACTTCCTTGAAGGTTCTTTCAGACAAGCTTATTTTCAGCGAGCGTAAAGCATGCTTCGGCATAAGCGCAGAAAAAAGGTTGGTCTGGAAAAACTCTTACAGACAACTACTCTTCTAACCCGCTGTTATCACTATTTGTCTAATGTCAAAAATTATCTGGAAATTACCACCACGGTAGAGCTACTTCGGGCTCGCAGACTACACTGTGTAAGAATATACACGAAATGCTTGCATTTATGTGTGTTTACTTATGTTTGTATCATTTGAAATACAGTAAGCAAAGTAGATATTTTTATATACAGTTATCATGTATGTTTTCATCAATTTTAGTATATTCTATGGCCTTATAAAGATTGCATTAATATGTATATGTTTGATACATCTGAAGATAATGACCTGTTTCTGGGGCGTGACTGTGGTATCACCGTTTCTGATGCTGAACACCATGGATTGTTCCTGTTGTTGCAATGTGGTTGGCAGGACCACTAAGACCTAGTGGTCAACGGTAGAGAGGTATCTGTTACTTCTACCCAGGAAAATGTTTTATTGTAGATACACAGCAGGCTAATGTGTTTAATCTGCATTTTCAGTGCACCCAACACCTGTGTATATTGTCTTTTTACACAAATTCAGATTTTACTTCTGTAATTCGATAACACCAACTGTATTATTCAATATTGTTGTTAAAGGTTATAAAATAAACTAGAAACAACAATTGTCCTTTTCTGTATATTTAACTTGTAAAATATCAGTAAGTAACATCAATATAGGAATATAAAAATGTATAAATATTTATCTATGTAATAAATTTATAATGCGAAAATCTGTGGTGCATTTTTTCTTGTACCTATATTGCTAAGTAAAAATACATTATTAAAACAAAGGTAGGAATCATCGATAGAGCCAATAAAGTTCAATGGTTTGTATGTGATAGTCTTTGGGATAATATAGGCGCTGTGGCTGGCACTGGTCCAGAGAGTCTGCAATTCAAAGGAATTCCTGTCTATTTTGTCCATTTTCTCTTTCATCTCTTTGTAATGAATGTAACGATGAAGGGATAAATATTGAGAGTAAAAACAAAATCCTATATTTCTCAATGTAAAGTGCGTATTATATATGTATTTTCAATTAGAATTACTATTACGTATCATTTAATGAAGGTAATACAAGGACTGCTCAAATATACCATGAAACGAAGATACATTATTAATTCTGGCCTAATTTTATTACTTACAATTTTTCTTCTTTTAACAGGACAGTATTAAGTAATTGTTCAGTAAAGTATATAACGAAGATATGTTTAAAATTAGTATTAACTGTTTAATAAGTACAAGTCAAATAAACACCGTTGTAATTAGACACGAAGTAATCTTTACAGATTTTAATCTTTACAGAGTTTTGGGTCAGCCGGCGCCAAGCGATACACGTACAGGAAAATCTTTGTATTGTCCTACGCGTTTATTCTATTTTTATAAATATGAGGTGACATTTTACGAAAAAATATGATGACTTTCTAATGGCGAACTAGCTAGGGTGGGGGACTCTGGTTCTAAGGGAACCAATTGTGTACAAATTCTCATAATCAAATTCTAAACAAGACTAAAAATATTCTTAGTACCTACGCAAGAGTTGCTTTGAATTAGGAGGTCTATATGTATAGAGAAATTAGTAGGTACCTACTACCTGTATCGGTAGTTCAAAAATTTTAATAAAAATTATTTCTATTACGAATCTTTATAAAGTCTTTACAAGTTCGTACAATAATCAACTTCTCAGTCTGTAACGGGCTCAGCCCGCCACGACACTTAAGAACGAATGGAGGATCTCTGACTTTGCCATTATTTTTATGATAGGAGAGAAAAATTGAAATGTCTCCCAATTAAGTGGGAAAGTTCAGAAGAACTAAACTGTCTTTTAATGAGTGTTTTGTGAACGCGAACGAACGAAAATTTCAATGCTTTGTTTTGTGCTATGGGCCTCAACATGTCTTCAAGAAGTGAAATTCGGCATTTAGCAATAAACAAAAGAAAGCCGAACAATTAAGGCGAAATGCAGAAATCGTGAATTATTCACGTAACTGATTATAGCAACGATATGTTTATTTCTTTGAGACTTTCGTAGACATTACATACATAGAAAAAACGGAACATTCCTGTCTGTCTGTCAGAGCGATGATACTCAGACGTTACGTACCTATACTAATGTATGTAATTTGGAAGGTAGGGGTAAAAGTATTTTTCTAACCTAGATTTTTTAGAAGACATTTCTTGTAGGGACTTAAATTTTTGATGATTAATGATTTGATTTAAGACGCGCGCCAGGATTCAAACCTTGCAGTCTATACATCACTATACACTAAACGATCACTGTTTGTGTATTCCTGTTGACTAACTGTAATTGTGTAGATTTTTCAGTTTGTTTACAACACCTGTAAAATGGTAGTGAAGAGCTTGAGGTCGTAAATAGACCACATCAGTAATTGACACGTGTTTTCACGTGACCATAATCCCATTAAATAGAAACATGCTTACGTGACAATGGTCGTGACATCGCATTTTTCGCTAACGATTCAACCGCCCAGCCGATAACAAACATGGTTGTATAATGAAGGTAAATCATTTACTTTGCTAAGACTCGAGATTCCATGCCGATAATGAACATATTCTGTACTTCAATACTACTTAAACTTGTACATTAACGATAGAATAAATAGATAATAGTTATATTTTACGTTATACATATATCGTATGCAGAGGGTGATTAATATACAAGCGTAATCCACCAAGAAATAGGCAGAGGAGAATAATCCACTCCCACATTTCACCAGTTACGTTTACGTCGCATAGTAAAATAGGGTACAAATCCAGACTCTGAACCACTATTTAAAATTTCAACATAGAGATATCCAACGTTCAGTAATCGCGTTTGCAATCATACTCGTATAACGAACGAGGCAGTGTACGTTGTTAATAAGATTTTGTTAGTTAATGTTTAATGAAGTGTAAGGGCTGCTGGAGTAAGGAGTGTTCAGTACCCTTAGTGCGATTAGAGCATATTAAAAAGAAAGCTATTCAATGTTGGTATCAAACCAGTCACTACTCAGGACTAAGATTATCGCTTCTCTTGTACCTGTAAATGATTCTTCGAGATAGCGCAACCGGTTTCGGCCCTACCCAAAGTACTTTTTCATAAGCTTCCGAGAATTGTGGTGTCATCAATAATCTGGAACTATGTAAATGCGCCCTCAATTTTGATTGATGATTTTACAACCTCTTGTTAGCTTGTTACCCAGGTAAGTAGGTACGTGTCAACGTGCACGCGCCAAGCGGACTGCAATTATATTCGAATTAAAATAAACAAGGAAAACTTGTGTTCAATCTTAGTGTTCGTTATCGTTAATACAACAATAATAATACCTACATAATCACGTTATTGTCAATTAAGTTATGTCGTTAACCTAAATTACATTTGGCTTGAATATTTATTGTTTCCGCTGATTTATTTCTTGCAAGCTCTTATAAAGTCTACCGCCATAAAAATATTGTAGGAAATATCAGATATACATCGTATACGTGGCCTACGTGGGGTAACGTGCGTATTCGAGCCATAGCTCACTTCATAATCAAAGTCAACACAACTATCGTGAATAACGTCCTCGAAAATTTATCCTAATTTTAAACTGTCAAAAATCTACTTTACATGAAATAAATCCAATAACATTACAGTTTAAAGTTGAAATTCCTTCCTACGGCATTCCGTTTACCAACTATAGCCGACCAGTAAACAAAAACAAGCACTTGTACGGACAATATCAATACTACTTTAAATGACCGTTAAAAAAATTCACTACAATAGAGTCCTTATAACGGGAACGATAAACTCTAAAATGCAGTGGATTTCCCTGGAGGGTGTATGAACTGTTGTCGTTCACTATACAGCTTGAGAACATGTTCACCCCACTCCCGCGGCGAATAGACGACTAATAAAACCGAACGCGTTCACGAAATTCAAATTCAAATCAGATAGTTGCGTTGCGTGAATACGCTGTGGACTCTCGTAACGGTCGGTAGTGGAAAATATTTAAAAAAATTGTCGTTTATTGAAACAAAAATACAAAGATAACAAGTGAGGACGATTAAATTGTTTAATAACTCGATGTAAGGGTGTGCCAGTGAAACAAAATGGCGATCTCTTTACTGAGACTCGGATTACGTTCAGCCGCGTTGGGTTTGGAGAGGAATGCGGCTGTTCTATCGTCTACCAGTGTGCAAAAACAAATAAAAGTAAGATAGTTTCTTTGTTTACTTCGAGGTATGCGTAATATTTCTTTTCTAAATAAACGATAACATGCTGTCGAATGATAATTAGGCAAATGACATTTTAATTTATGCCGTTACGAAATTTTGAATTGCTAAATATACATATATCTACCTTTCACCTATACATCCATTATTTATGTATGAATAGGTGTTCTTTGTAGAGTTAAGAACTTAACTTCCACGTAGTAAATTAATACTAATGTTGGTTAGTTGAAAGCTTTAATGTAAAAAATTATGTAAGAGTTCGTTTTGAAATATAATCTTGAGTTCATGAATAGGTGCGTCTTGAGGGCTAATGTCAATTAGGGATTGATTGGAAATGAATGGACCTTGGAATTTGAACTTTATGTAGGTAGTGTGTGTAATTTTACATTTGTAATAAAATTAATAAACAACATAACCATGAGCATAAATATTAAAGTGAGTAGTTTAAATCTTCATTCAGTTGACAAAATAAGCATTACCAAAGAATATAAATTTGTAATTTTTGCTTTGACTAAGTCATTAATTACAAAAGTAAATTTCAAATTGGTGGCGCGAAACGAACGCGTCCATTTGAAAGTTTGTTTGAAGTTAAAGTGTTAACTTCACACCCATACTTTACAGTGGTAAAGTATACTTACAGTTTAAAATTAAGAAAACACACCAATGAATAATTGTATGTTTGAAAGCAGTATTTTATGCGTACTCGATGTTCATATTGATTTACGGCTTCTATTCACTTGACAATGGGGACAAGTGTTTTTAAAGTAATCGTACATTCATTTTACACGTGTCTTTAGCGTGGTCCGAGCTTCAGGTAGATACCTATTCACTGATTAAACTAT
>DWTO01001142.1:0-17263 GCA_018244755.1 Jemadia pseudognetus
GATTCTTGGAAGTGGAGTATCGCGCATCGCTCCCACGTTTTATGTGGTGCAATCTGGGCACTAACATCGTCCGAGTCTCACCGTTTTCTAAACGTAGATTAATTAGCATTAAGTACGTTAAGTAATGTTCTATTATGCATTGTTTCACGTGTGTGCATGTGTTTACTCATGATGTTTTAGTTCACCGTGATAGCCAGTGATGATCAATTTTAAAAAACGAAAAAAGTAAACAAATTAAATTAAAAATTAAACGTACAGGATGACCTGCGTCTCCGTATTTGCACCGAGGACCGTCGGAGCGGGAGTTTGAATTTTTAAACCACTACGCATTGCATACCTACTTACAATCATATTTTATACATCTACACATAACTCAATTTCAGTGAAGAATATTTTAATATTACACTAATATCATTGAAAATTATTTACAAATTATCGTCATAGATGCAAAAAACATCTTAATTATAACAAGATCCGTTAATACCGGTTCTTCAATTTAAAAAAACATATTACGCATTAATGACCAGTTCTATATATATCATTTATCGTGTTAAGATGCTAAAGATGGCTAGAATATTCAAATATCGACCATTGTAAGATAAAAAGCTGGTATTAAAAATTAGTTCATTAACACTTCCTACAACGACAAGGTTTTTACATTGCCTTTGTATTCCTTAATTAGTATTTTAATTCTTTTAATTGTTTATTGATTAAAACTATTTATTGTAACACCTTCATAATAAACTTGTAAAGAAGGGCTAATTTATTGTTAGTGGCCTAATGGTAAACATAATGTTTAAGGACCTTTTCTGCCAGTCTACGCTCGCTGGATGATGCTAGTTCTTGGCACATGGGAAATTAAGAAAATAAATTTATTCAATTTATATTTCAGGTAGTAAAATACATACATACATACATATCTCCACGCCAGGACTCTTACGGGATAGGTAGGTTCCACCGATAGCCAAATTTCTCTATCCTTACAGACCTGCAGTAGTAAGTAGTAAAATATAGTAATATTTTTGAATAATAATCTATGTTCCAGTATGAACAGTGACCTAATGATTTGCTTTCTAAAACATATTTTATACATTCTGTTCACATGTAATTTTCATCGATATGGCCGAATGTCGATTGTGTAGTTTTAGTTTTATGATCTGATTACAAATTGCGTAATATTTAATACTAATCTGTGGATATATGTTTCTTTAGTGATATACATTGGTGTTATAAAAGATATGATAAAACTTTACGAAATAATCCCAATAATGTAGACAGTAGCTCGTCATGTTTTTAAGTTTGAATCCTACTGCGGTTCAAAGGTCACTTTATGTCTGACATTGACAATATGAGCGTAAACAACGATTGTTTCATTTAATTCAAAGTATTGTTATGTTAATACACGTTGTATTAAATGTTTAGATTTCTGTACACCTCCTCTTTGTGGACTTGTCTATGACAAATGACAAATCTATGTCTATGATAACTGTCATTCCTCCGTGCGCGTTTTATTGTTAATAGGAATACAAAGTTTTTTCTCCACTTACATATTGTGTGCTTATGACTGTTTTTGTTTAAGATTTAATAACAGGGACGTAATATTCGTTTTAGTTACATACCCATTGAATGACTAGGACCATGGATTTACCCATATTAGACAACTAAAAACATGACACCAGTACCGTCTGCAAAAAAAGTATTTATGAAAATTTTATTACTTACGTATTTTTTTGCTAACATAGCTTAATACAACAATAATTGCAACATAATTACTCATAATTATTACAAATATAATAATTTACGATGTCCGCCATTCATTTTATTATATAAAACCTATAATAAAATAATAATACAAACAAAATATTAACAATACGATAAAATAATAGTAAAATTAGTGGAAAATCAATATTATCGTAATTTTTTTTTGTTGTAATCATAATAATTCCAGCAAAACACTTTACTAACTTAAAAAAAATAACACCCGTACATTTTAGTATTAGTTTCGGTACAGGTCATAGTGATACAACACAGCCGTATGTGACGCAGTGATAGCCGATAAAAAATGTGAGGATTATGAATATCTTATCAATTTAGATTAAATACATTTATCAAGGGTAAATTGCATAAAGTCGAACAATATCCTGTTAATGACATTATTTTGTAATTTAATAACCATTTACACGTGTTTAAATTTAGTAAAGATTCTTATCAATATCATGGTTATTTAATTAAGAGTGTAAAACACGTTTTGATAAGTCACCCCATTGGTTTCACCCTTATAGCCTTTAAACGATAAACGTTATTTGAAAGCCACATCGTAGATTAACACTTCCACTTTGCTTTTGCAGTTTTTATGACAGAAATCCGTCTACATAAACAGTATGGCTGAAATTTTAAATCAAAATTCTTTATACGACTTGTTTCTTTCTGAGCCACGGTAGTCAAATTTTAACTTTCAATTACGTCGCTTATTGTAATTAATAGTAATGCAAATATAATTTAAATATACGGTGTATGAAGAGAGTAAAGAATGTTGAATGTTGAAGATGGACGACAAGTATGTTCGACAAGAAGAGATATCTACTGAAAATCAATTAAAGGGAAGGACAAAACGGAATGTTTATGTTTTTATCCATACAGGATGAAAAATATGTTCACACCCTGCTTAATGGTAAGTAAGCCAATGTTACACGGGAAAGCTAGTTTGACAGTAAGGAGTAGGAACGGATAGCCTTTGCGGTACCGGCCGCCCACGGCTATGCCCATATGTAACATGAATGAATGTCAATTAACGTTGTCAAGATCGCGCCGCCACGGCTAATCGCAGATGCGCAGAGGTTATCGGGCAGCGTGGCCCACGGAAACATCGCAAACACGGGGTCAGATGTACAAGTAAATACATTACGATCTTGTTGTTCTATCCGGCAAAGATAAATGAGACTACAGAACTTCAAATTATGACTGAAGTCGAAGATTTAAACGCTTTTGGTACAATTCTCGGTTAGTACAATGCACTTTTGTCGCGGCTATTAAGTCCAAATCGCAATCTCTCTAATTTGCGTTTAGTCCATTTCGCGATTGGCCGAAAAAGGAGCCTTAAGGATCATCAAAATACAAACCGCATCCGGTTGATTTTATTTTACATATCGCTTGCAATTTACAACCGCTTCAAAGTCTTCGGCTATTCGAATGTACAATTTGATCGAGATTTTAAGTAACTTACCTCAACAGACCTAGCTAAACATAATTACCTACACTGGGAAATTACTTAATATCCCGAGTGCACTATGTATAAAATTTTTGGTCTTTTGTTATTGCGAATATTAGAAAATTTGCCTAAAAATCAATATGAACGTACCCACATTCGAAATGAACATGAAATGTTACAAGAAATCAAAGAACTAGGCGTACGATACGTTACGCACAACCAGTGATGCAGTTTGTGTGTACATGTATCATGCGGTATGAACCGCAAATGAACTCTGAAGCAACATTAATGCTAGTGGGACGATCACCGAGAAGGAATACGTGGAAACCGGTTCAATGTTTGTGTACAGTCTGCAAACGTTCAAATGATTATAGGCTACTGGTTATCTGACATCTGATGTTAACTAGGGTTAGCACTTTTGAAAAATAAAAGCCATTGTGCGTGGCATTGTTTTCGAGAGAAACAAATATCTGCTATTAATACCTTGTGATGTGTATTTACAGTAACTATTTTTAGTATGTTCTCGTTCTTCGGACCCCATACTGTTTAGCTTAATAAAACAAGCTGATGATAACGAAGACGAAAAAGTTTTCTTTAAATTAAAAGATTAAATTTTTTAAAGTCATAACAATTTAGTATTTACTAAGTGCATTGATAAGTGACAGACGAGTTTATTACAAACAGACAAAACGTACTTACGTAGCAAAATAACTAACATAGCTAAACATCATTTACGACGAAATGTTAATCATTGTTCACTGTTAGGATATCATTCATCCTTGAATACATAATAATATGTTAATATGTAAGACGTAATCTTACAGATATAGAAATACATACACACATACATACATACATATCATCACGCCAGGTCCCTTGCGGGGTAGGCAGAGAGCAACGAGTGCCAAATAGCTCTATCCTTACATACCTGCCGCGCCTCCTCCACATTCATCATTCTTTTCATACATGCGCGCCGGTTTTGTAGGCTTCTGACTCCCCCATCAGCCAGTATTTGGCCTATTTGATCAAGATAGGTGAGTCTTGGCCTCCCTCGGCACCTGCGTCCATCAACATTCGCGTTGTATACGAGTATCTGTGGTGTAAAAAGTACCTGTTAAAACGTGGTAGTGTACGAAACTCTGCTTCCCTCTTCGGGGATTACGGGCGGGATGTTGCGTTATAATTACTAGAACATTCTTGGAACATATTTAATTTTACATTTACGCGGAATTTATACGTCATATACATTCACCGCGTGCGCGAGTGCGCCCGTATTTTTGACCTGTTTGTAAAGATCACGTCGGTGTTGCGCTAAATTTATAACTCGTTTATTTTTTTGCATCGGCACTGTTTAGCCAACATTAACTGCCTCGTTTGTCGAGTAGTTGCGAACGCGAATCTGCCCTGTGTTCAAATCCCGGGTCATACACTATTAGATCTTCCTAATTAGACTTTCTACCTAACATTTCGAGCAGTGGTTCGCAGTCTCGCTTTGTGCCTCGTTTATGGCAAAAGGTTTGAAATGAAAGATTAGCGGAGCAGATGTCTGCTGCGCAAAAATTGCACCCTAACTGCTATTTTGCAGCTGGCATCCCGTTCTAATCCATTATGTGTGAGAAGACTCATTGAAATTGTTGCAACTAATCTCCCAACACAATAGTAGGGTGGAAGATGTCTCTCTATTGGCGATAAGACTGTGTATATAGAGTTATTTACTCCGCATGTTATATTATTTTTCTCTGTGGAGTACTAAAGTGTTGTTACATTGTATGATTTTGAAAGTTACGAAGTGAATAGGTACACAAATGAATATAGATTCTTATTATTCGTCGTCATCATCGTCGTCAGTCTACCCAAGTCCACTGCTGGACAAAAGCCTGAGAGGTTCTACCCGTAATTTAGTTTTTTAAATTTATTGATTATCCCTTACTCTAATCCTAATTTACGTCGCAAGCTCATCACTAAGCGTTCATCATTTAGTAACACTGTGGTCTTCGTATATTTCCCGTTTAATATATAATTTGTTTGCGTACAGTAGGTTCAAAAAACAAATAATTTAAAAGTTATAATTTACATTTGCCTCGATGGTCGTGTTGGTTGCAAATGTGACTGCCATTCGGGCGGCCCTGGGTTCAATTCCCGGGTCGAACACTATAAAAATTTTCTAATTTAGATTTTCTAGTAGTGGCTCGGAGTCTGGATATGTGTCCGGTGTATTGCAATAGGCTCACCATCTATTCCATAAAATGGGACGCAAACGTAACTGGTAAAACTGGGAGTGTTCTACATTCCTCTGCCTAACTCTTCGGGGATTACAGGCTTGATGTTACGTTTATGTCAAGTTTATTATTTACATACTGTGAATTATCTTGGTTTAACAACTTTATGTCTAGAGTATTTCCTGTTTCCAAATGTAAATTATGTTCTATTGACGAAGACGATCGCAAAACCACATAAATTGCTTCCCTTTTTCAATTTGTCTTTTTCTTTTAAATATATCGTTGAATCAGTAGTTAGCGGACGTGAGCGTTGAGCCGGGGGTCGTGGGTTTGATACCCACCCGGGGCAAACATCTGTATGAGTATTGTTTTCAACATTTAAAATCAATCAATCAGAATGTTTAAAAGTTAGAAAAAAAACCTATTAGAAAAAATATGTCGCTTCATCAAAATGGTGGAAACGATGCATTCTTGTAAAAACACAATGGCCGCTTACCAGAAGCATACACACATGAGATTGCGGAGTAAAAAACACTGTAATTGTTCGTTAATGACATTTGCCGTGTTAATGAGTATATTTTAATTGCAGCCCCCGACATTACATTTCGCTGTCATGACATTTGCTCGTATTGTGTAAATGACAGTTGCTTATAGCATTAAGGTTCTCGCCTTGGTCTCGAGGAAGAAATGTACGTAATTGCCTCATGTGTTAATGACATTTTGAAAACACCTCATCAGCCAACATTGTCCAATTATATTCTTGCGTTCATGTGGAATATAAAATGTTTTCAATTGAGTTGATACAAAAAAGTTGGATTAAATCGTGTGTTTTCGGGATATCCCGAATAGTTTCGGACCCCCGAGGTCCTCTTTCAGGAGCGCATCCCGCAATAAAACATACGTACATATATGAGTTAAGGCGGTATATAATTTAATTACCTGTAGTTTACTATGAAATAGTTTAATAGCTAAATTAAATATTTTATTTGTGTGTGAAATAATGTATGGCAATATCGTACATTTCAAAGAATTACACTAGGTATCTATACCAGTGACTAATGTATCCGGCACACACACAGTAATATTATTAAAAGTATCTGACACATTTGAATCTTATCCTCATGGTTGCGACACTTTCCGCCCTAAAATAGTATCATTTGAACATTTTGCTCATCATATTATGTTGTATTGGCGGATTGCAGTTTAATTAGCTTAATTGTACCCAAGTGGAAAATAACTAACTTAAATATAGCGAAGTTCGTACTATACAGCGTAATAAAGCAAGTGTTAGCGTAAGGGCATGTTTCAATGTTTAAAGTACCTACGTAGAAATAATGGCAGATGAAATAGTATCAAACCAGATATACCTATAATGCGATTGTTGATAGATTCCAGTGCCGAATGAGTACGTGTGGAACCTATTTTGATCAAATGGGACAAATATTGGTTGAAGAGGTAATGAGAAGGCTTCAACGGCGAGCATTTGTGACGGAGCTCGTCACATCTGTAAACATAGAGATAATTGTCACACAACGCTTCCTGCTTACACCGTAAGAGTCCTGGCGTGATGTAACAACAATGGTAATAATATATTAGCTAGCTGCGTCACAGTTATTGTAATAATGGTTAAATTACTTGTAAAACAAGGGCAAATATTTTTAAACAAAAAGCATAATTCTGTACAACTGAAATTGTACGAATAAACGCTATTTCATACGAATATCAAGAGTAGTTGGAACTTTTGTTTCAATTTTAACAATTGTATTGTAGGAATGTTCGAGAATGTCTCATATTATATATGTGTATTGCGATGGACGCGGTCGCAAATCACAATCGTTATTGTTACCGTATTATTTATGTATTCGCTGTTGAAATTACTGTGCGGTTATTCTTCGTTTCCATCGACCATCGTTCTATTCAATAATCCATTGATCAAATATAACAGTTTTAAAAATATCCTTAACTGAACCGTTATGTTTTCATATATTATTTTAAATATTCTTGATATAACTGTTACATTTTTAACACGCTTTGATTAGCTTCACTTGTAACCATGTAAGGTAATCTTACAAACTTCAATTTAACCCACTTCCCACAGTCCGATTTGGCTGAAAATTTATATACGTGTTCAGATCAGATAACAATACAATATTTTTATATTATGAACCTGGTGTCCTGGCGAAGACGAACAGGATTAAAAAAATACTCTTATACGTAAGCTATTTCGATAAGTATCATCGAAGCATTCAATATTGATGAATTAGTCCCCTAAGCGTGATTTTAGTTGTGTTAAACTATTATCTATATTTTTTATTAACAAAATCATTAACCAGCGATGAATACGGATGAAGTTATAATAAGAATAACGTATACGTATGACGTACACTTTTTTTTTCAATAGTAGGTACTGTCTGTTTTTTTATTAGAATTTTATTTTTTAATTTTTAAAGTTTTTTTCCTGTATGTTTTTAATTATAACTTCGTTTAAAGCCTCATCCAATCTCTGATTTCATATAATTCAATTACGATATGTAATTAAATAATTCCTTAACCTCAGTTTAAATGTTCGTTTTATATCTTGAGTAGGACAGCAATTGGCTGTGAATGATACCGTAAAGAAGGTTAGTTCTTCAATAAATCCATATAGAAACGCCCCATGTGGTCGGATTGCCTTGTACGAGACTCTCATAAACTCGAATAAAGACAGCTATAAAAGCATATCACGCCATTTAAATCCTGAACATTTGACCTTATTATACAACTGTTTATTTATCAATACGATACCGTCAAAGTATGTGTTGATTATTTCTAAAAGTTATTTCATTTCAAAAAAGTTTTAACTCCATTACGATTATTGCAATGTCCTTTCAGAATGTTTTCTTTGTAAACCGTCATTCTACGTCAAATAAAATGCTGTGGCGAATCAATTGTTTTCATACAACGTTCGCTTAAAACTTGATCGTTGATATTTATGAATGTATTCAGAATGGGCGAATAGTAACGTGAATCACAATGTATTGTGATGTCAAACCACCTCGAATCCACCTCCTTTGTCAGAACGTGTTAAAAAGGAAAATAATAAATGTGTATTGTAAATTACGTATTATTGTTTTATTTAAAAATATGTTGTATGGCACAGCTAAGTGCTCTAAGTGCTCTGGCTGTCTAAGGGTTGGAGCGTAGGACGGAGCGTGTAAGATGCTACGTTGTACGATCTTCAACTCGCATGAGGCGTTTATGTATATAGGCACAAGGGCACTCATTGGAACAGGCTTGTGTCCAACAGTGGACATAATAGATATAGTATATAAACTTGTTTACTTTGATCCTTCTGAGATGCAGTTATAAGCCATGCGCTGTATTTCGTAACAATATCCTTAATAAGATGTTATTTTATTAATGTCTGTACACCGTGGAGTTATTTTCAGATCGATTATAGTTTCAGTATTATTTTAATACACTTAATAAATATTATAAAGAACACGCGTTCGTGACGCTGGCGCGGTTGCAGACTCCAATCGATCTGTACAGTTAAGCAACGCCACATTAAGATCAGAAATTAAAAAAAAAACATTACCGTCTTTCATTACGAGGGCAGCGTAGCAGATTGAAAAAGAGCCAGAAAATATTTTTTTATTTTATTGAACTTGCTCCTGGTTTGTACGTAACGAATACTAGTTATTATGAAATCTGATTTATACATAACACAAAATTTTGAAGACTATTTTTGTTTGCGTAACTTGTCTCTCAGTAATTCTTTAGAACAATGTTTATTACTGTATAAAATAATTATTATTTACTGTAGAAAGTGCATTTCACGCAATTTAGTCTACGCAAGTATACTCGGAAATGAAATAAGGAAAACGGAATCCGATTTGAATCTGTTCTGGGCTCATTGTTCTGCTATAGGTAGGTACGTGTTTCAGTGGCTGTAAAACGATTATTATTCCATATTATTCGTTCCTGCGGATATGGATTTAACCACGTGCCAAAATATAGGAATCACCGTACATTCATTATGACGATTTTCATGGGAGGCATTTCGAAGTGCCCATTCCGCGTACGTGTGAAGAAAATCCGGGATTTACTTACGATTATTTTTTTATCCACATAAATTCCATGTACCTACAATCCACCAAAACTCAAGAACTATTTTGTTTGTTTTGTAATTGAACATTTTAAATATCAACATCACACCGGGCGCTTACACTAGTCAGTTCTGTACGTTTGATTTTCGCTTAAATAAAACAACACAAGAGTGGCGTAAACACATGCCTTAAAACTGAATCATGACGCATAATGAAGTACTCATATACCATATTCGTAGGCTGAGAGACTGTTTATTAAGCAGTAAGACCACTAATGAACCGTTCAGAACCATTCATTTGCGGCATTTATAAATGTTTTATTGTGAACTGTATATGAAAGCAGGAAGTTCTTAAATAATATACATACGTCGTTTTCTGATAATGTGAACGCCCGAGAATCGAGAATGCTAGGGACCTCGTTTTATTTATTATGTTTGCATCGAGAAATAAATGTGACAATATTGGTATAATTAAAACAGTGTAATAACGAGGTTTTACGTAAACCCGAACATAAATAAACGGGCTTGTATAGATTTAAATTATTAAGAAAGGTTAATATAAAATATAATAAGATGGTTTATATAAAATGGAACTGCCTCGTTGGTTGTGTTGGTTGCAAGTACGACTGCCGAAAACGTAATAGTGAATACGAACACCAGACATATTATGTTCTCCTGTATCTGCTACTGCTACTGCACGTTACAAAGGACGTACATTCTACAGTGTTCTTACACTCCTCTGCCAACCTCCTCAAGGGGTAAATGTGTGATGTTACGTTATATAAAATGGAAAGTAATAAGAAGCGTTCATATAACAAGGTATATGTTAAAATATGTAAAATCGATTATGACAAAAAATAATTATTGTAGGCAATAAAATCGGAACTAGCAGATACTTTATCCCATATAAGTAATAGTTTTAGGAATTTATTAATTTTTATTTTCAATTATACGTAAATGGTAATCGAACGGTTTACTTGTTTTTTACTGAACACGGATAATATTTAAAGCTTTTTACAATGCGGTCTTAGAATTTGAACACGGTAACTTACGTCCACACGACAATTAGGTAATTGAAACTTGTATTGTTTCTTTGCACGAGACGGGTCCTGTCTTAAATATGGTTTAATGCCTGGTAACTAAATGTGTTTTCTGATATTTTGTTATTATAATGTCGTCATGTCAGATTTCAGAACACGGGTCAGAAGAGTTCTTTGTTCTTACCTCAAAAACGGTGTATAAAAAACTGGAAATAAAAAAGTTTTTTATGTACAATTGATTACGATTCACAGGGTTTATATAACATGAATATAAAAACAGGTTCTGGTCATATAGTCTTTGTTTTCATTCAGTACCAATGATATATTTATGTCACATTCGGAATACCTAGTATTTAAAAAACGAACACAATTTATTTTTAATAGAACTTATTATTAAAGCAATGTTTAGATGTGAAATATTTTGCAAACCTTTTTAAATTTTTTTCGTCAATAATTTACAACTTAATAGAGTAATTAATTTCATCATTTTTTTTGTTCGATTTGTTAAATTTAAATAAGTTTTTTCATCATTTGTACGTAAAATTGATTAATACGGCCATGATGTTTCCATGATTTCTTGTAATATACATGGAATTGAGATTTAAATTTTTTTTGCTACCATTATTTAGACTTACATAATTATAATTTTTTATAAGTATACCAAAATACCACAATGTGAGGGCAGGCTATTCCGCGAATTGTTAAACAAAGGTGATTTAAAAAAATTGTGAATAAGTTGTGAATAACAAATCATAAATTGCGTGAAGTGCTATTATGTAGGTATATCTTTATTTTTAATCTGTGAATGCATATTTCAGAGCGACACGGACTTTGATCTGCCAAAATGTACGCAAGTAATATAAAACATATAATTGAGAACAAACTATGTCAGTATATCAGAAGTTACGTCATTTTCTGTGTCTTAAATATTGCATTTTGTTTTACGAAACGTCTCATATTCATTTTCATTACATTTTGCGTTTAAACCAGCTTGAAACTAGTTCGAACAGTGGAACAGACGATTTCTCTGTTACTGGTGTTTTTGAAATTTTTACTTGGAAGGTTTCAACATTGTCTTGTATGTGGCAGTCCACAATTTTGCATTTTTTTTCATTTTTACGGTTCATCCTATATTTCCATAAAGTCCATGTTAAATTTTTGTTCTTGCATTCATTGTTAATAATTTCTTAAAGCCTCACAGTGCTTTCTGATTTTTATACTTTTGTATTAATTGAACATCTGAAATTTATTAATCTATTTTATTGTCACTAAGAAGGTACCATTCGGAGTTGCATTGATTTCATCATCATGAGACTTTTTATAGTTTAACTGTTTGACGTGGGTTTGTTATCAGAATTACAAGGGATAAAGCGATCATTATATGGCTTATTCACCCGTCTTTAACAGTTATAAGGAAAACGATGCCGGATATAAAACACACTTAACCAAAGTTGCTAGAATATCATACCATATCGCGAATAACAAAATAAATTAAGCAGAGTTATACGTGTATAAGTCATTATGAAAAATCTGTAAAAAATAATGGGTATTGTTAAAGGTATATCTCGTTATTACGTTGGTTTTATTACGAGATTAAATGTAGCAATAAGTACGGTACTAAATGATTTCTGCATACGGATTCATTGGCGGATTTTAAGGAAAGGCAATCTGGGAGTCCAGTTAATTATCGACCGTATTTTCCACTACCTAAAACCTTAAATAGGCAATCACGCTGGTAAGGTTGGCTTCCCAGTCGTCCAAAATCAATGATTTATCAGCATCAGCCGATCAACTTCATAAAAATGATCCACACTCGTGCGGTCACACGATAGTACGGGCAATGCAAAAGATCATTACAAAAAATTACTCGTACATCGAATGTTACGCGCAATAAATTTCTTGTTATGTTTGGCATGTTGGATTGTTTGGTTGAAACTGCAGCGTTCACAATACGAACATTTTTCATTGACCTTAACCTTCTGTCCGGTAAAATATTTAAGCACAGTTATATAATAGTATATTAGTATACAGATATGTTTATATGTTTGCATTAGCCCTTAAAGCACACAAAAATGGAAATTTTGGTGCAGTGGCTTCTTAAAAAGGGTTTTTTCAATAAATTTTCACCACTTCTATTTTCTGAAACAGCCAAAAAATCGAAAAAGGATTGTCATTACTAAACACACATCTGAATACCTCTTGATCCTGGTTAAACTACTGATAAATACCAATATTATCTATCACCAATTCATCGTACGTACGTACGACGGATTTATGGAAAGACGCTTCCAATTCTGCACAAGCTAAATCTTCTCTAAGTTTAGATCTTCTTGAAGAGTTCTCCTTAAAGTTGATAGACAGACTGGTAAATGGACTCATTCAAATCCTTTTCAATATTAGTGTTAATAACTTTATGTGTACGCATTCCACAATTTTCTACACATCTATCGATTTAAGCACGTGTAGAACGAAAATAATTAAAGGTTAGTTGAATTATTTGTTAGATTATCGACTAAGTTGGCTTTAAAAAAATATAGCTCACCGTGCGTTACGAAACCTTGATTATCGAAGTAAAATTGCACAATTTACAAATATAGCGTGTACGTATTTCATCATAGTAAGTACATATTTCATTATCACCATCAGCCTATTGCAGAGACAATTGCTAGACACAAGCCCCCAGTAAGGGATTATGTCCATAAATTCTGCCCATAGGTAGCCAGGGCCACAACACACCCTGTATCCCGGCACAGGATACATAAATAATACCGTACTAAAAATACCTCATATGCACATAACAAGCTTCTAGCCAAAAATATACAATTCATAAACGCACCAAAAATATAAAATAGACAATAAAGACTCATGAAACGCTGACCTTGAAATTATTTCTTTTTTGAAGTATTCTGACATTTATTTTAATTCTGATGAAATCAGCGTCGATGATAGGTATGGTAGTTTCTAAATTAGTCATAATTATACTAAAAGGAAAACTGAGTATTTTTGCAGTTATTTATTTGATCAAATTGTTATTAAGTATTATCAGTAGCAGCAATCCCAGTCCAATTTCTAAGTCTCAGCCAAGAATTTAATGACATATAATAAATTGATTTAAAATTTTGTTGAAAATTTTAATACTGGTATTTTAATATCAATTTGATTAAATCCTTGAGCCAAGTAATTTATGACTAATTGTGAAATTTGGTAATTTTTTTACAACAAAACCAAAAATCAGATGAGTAAAGTCGAGGATAGGATTCCGAGGCCCACCGTGGGATATTCTTTGCCCAACAATGGGCTTATGCATCTGGTCATGATGATGGAAGATATAATTGCACATATGATAAATAAAGTATATATTGGTATAATTTTTATCTGTGGTAAATGTGGTATATCTAAGCATTCATCATTCATCATTCGTTTTCATTCATTCATCTGTAAGCGCTTTCATCTATTTGCAGTAGGTATTAAGTTTTATATTATTACCTTCTCTCCGACGTCCGACCATATGCCCACCTGAATTGGAACGTCGTTTTTATTACACTTTCCATATAGTAACAATGACAGAGACATTGCTCTTTCACGGTAGAAATAAGTGGAATCCCTTCGTGGTCAAACTATAAAGAGGCTTCTATAACTCATACGCAGTAATCAATGAGGGTTTAAAGGGGGATAAACCAGTACAGATCTTCAAGTGACAGGGAGAAAGTTTGGCAACTTCGACTGGGGATGATACATTCGTCTTTGATATCCATGGGTTTTTAAAAGTAACGTGTAACGTAACATCATACCTGTAATCCCCGAAGAGGTAGGCAGAGGAATATAGAACACACCCACGTTTCACCAGTTACCACTATGGAATAGGTGGTAAGACTATTGCCATATAAAAGTAACGTTTAGTTAAGTATTATACTGTTTAGAAACTACCGTAGGACGCAGATGCCGAAGAAGATATCATCTATATCAGCCAAATGGATGAGATACCTACTGGCTGATGAGAGAGTTAGTCAACTGGTGTGTATGTTACAAACAAATTAGGTTTGTAAGGATATAGGGGACTTAGTGCTCTCAATCCATCCTGTAAGGAGCCTGGTACAATGATATAATAGCAACAAATAGAAACTAGTTTGAAAGCTTTGTACACAAGGTAGCGGGAAAGCGTGCTCGATGCGCCTCGCTGGCTGCGCCCCGATGACTCAGTGCCGCTAATATCAAGAGCATTAATTATAAACTGGGTCAATCGACACTGACACTGTCGTAAACAAGCACAAATTTTATCATTTATCATTATTCCGTTACAAGGTTAATTGTAACATTAGATATTATTTAATTACTACATTTTTTTGCGATTCCATAAATGTTACAAGAGAACATTTTATTTAAAAAAATCTTGTATTTATATCCACTAAATCTTTACTGATATTATTGGCCAAATATTACCGCTATAAAAAGTATTGTAAAAGAAGCACTTACATTCTGTTGCGATTTGGATATTTGGCACTTCGTACTCTCTACCTACGTCGTAAGGGACAAGGTGTGAATATACAAATATAATACTATCATCCTGCAATGGTGGAAGAACAAAGAATGAAGAGAAGGATGTCAATCGGTTATAACTTGTTATTCGTTATTTGAATTTGATTCCAGTTGTAATCAAAATGGAATCCGAGGATCGATTGTCATTTAGCATTTAGCAAGTAAGTTTGAAGATGAAGTTGGAATGCGCACTCATCAAAAGACGATTTATAACCGCTCGCGAATCGTTTCAAATCGCATCGTAATTCTCACTCACACGAGCATCAAATGACACTGCATTCCGACATGTGATTATGAATATGTATGCTATCTATCATTGTATCCCGGTTATTGGCGCTGATTAAATATTTTTTGTAAAGGGGCGTACGGTTATTTTTTTGTGTCTTTCCGTTTGGTACGGATTACATTACCACACTCTAACTCGAAATAGAAAACTTACAGGTTAGAGAACAAGCCTAATTTTAAAAGATTGCAAGCAGGTTTGAGACTTTATCAAGCAATAGTGACATGTTATGACACTACAGCTTGTAACTAATGGGATCGATAGCTTAATGAGTTTATCCATGATTTGATTTTACTTTGCGGTACTGAAATTAACACAATTTAGCGATCTTAAATCGCATCACTTTTACAGACAATGCAGATTTTTGATAACTTTATCATCATCATTATCAGCTTGTGTAAGTCCACTGCTGGACATAAGCCTCCCTGCAGGCGGTTATAATCCCCACGTTGGGCATTCGGGTCGGGGTCTAAGAGCAACAACTTCAACAGTTTTAGACAAATGTATAATAGTTGTCATTTGTGTGTCAAACAATCGAAACAGCATTAGCATGGAGGCAATTTCTTCTAAGAAGCAATATTACCATGTCTTCCAAATGACAAAAGTAGCTGTAACTGTGTCAGCATAGAGCAATACAAGTACAGGGTTCCTCGAATTGAGCTAAAATTTTCTTGTCTGGCAAATGACAAAATTGGATCTAACTGTATCAGCGTACAGCAATGAGGGTACATGCTTCTTCGAAATGAACTGAGATTTTGTTGTTCAGCGATGACAAAAAGGCTCGCAATATAACATTCGACACTAATACAGCTAGAGCTATCTCGGACAATCACAAAACGTCATTAGAGTCGCACGATCCACACTAAAGAGCGCTTAACCTCCTCTGCGCTCGTTCAAGTCTCGAATCGCACTTTCGAGCGGTGAAAGTATCTGCGCCTGAGTAGAAAAAAAGACTCGTTTCTCGAGTAAAAGTGAAATTCAATGATACAGTGCGAAATATTGTATTCGCAATGGGAATGCACGAAGAAAATAGAGAATGTCTTGAACAAACATAATATTGAAAATTAGTTTTCATAAAAATATTTACTTTGTTTATCTCTTTTTATGTATGAGTAAGTAATTAGTTTCGTGAAAATTTACAACCTTATTGTTGTTATCATATCCTTACCCCATGTCCCCAGATCAGATACTCCATAGATATCCTTTAAAAAAAATGCATTTTTTACTTCCTTCTAACACCTAAATATATTAATGTCATGAGAATTATTCTTTCATAGCATCTAATCAATTTTAATATTCTGTATTATAAATAGATCAGACGAATTGAGTGCCTCCTCCTTTTTTGAAGTCGGTTAAAAACGATGTGCTGTATTCTTTATCTTATAAGTAAATTCCAATGTCTCAGGTCGTTGTCCATTCTCTCGTTCGATCTTCAATGGAACCGGTTGAAAGCTTCATACACCGCATTCGCGTTTATTATCGACATTGTAGTTAGAATGGGACGCGATCTTCGACGAATACGAGTAGTACATAAATAAGAAACGTATTTGTATAGAATAAAATATAATTACATACTATCAGAAAATATATCTTTCAAATATTAATTATTACATCGTCCAACTATTATTTATCGTGCTGGTATTTGTCCATCCGTATGGAAAACAGCTCACATAATCCCTATTTATAAATCTGGTGACAAATCTTCATGTGAAAATTATCGTCCAATTAGCATCCTTTCATGTCTCGATAAGCTATTTGAATCTCTTGTATATGCACCATTGTATCATCACTTAAAACCTCTCATATCTTTCAATTCCAAGGCGTTTGACAAGGTATGCCATTCACTATTATGCGCGAAATTAGCAACATACGGTATTCATGGTAGTTTAC
>DWTO01001143.1:0-17249 GCA_018244755.1 Jemadia pseudognetus
TCCTATAATTAAATAAATGGTGTAGTCTATAGACTTGCGGTTTTTGTTTTCCTACAACTCCTCAGTACTGGTATGTACAAAATAAGAGGTATTTAATACATTTGCAGAGAGAACATTGGATTTCGAATATTAAACGTAGACACTCTGTTTTGTATGCTCATATTACAGTTTCAAGTATTACAGACAGAATACTTAATTCTACTCAATCTGTGGACGATACTGTAAAAACCGTTTTAATTTTTTTTATAAGTTACAATAATTTTATGTTGAGAAATATTTTTATGATGAAGATATTTTTTTGATCCAACTAATTTTATACATACTAGAGTACTCGCAAATCGCTCTGCTCAATTGACACTACAACGGTCAAGTCTTCATGCCTAACATTTTTTTTACCTTTATCATTGTTTATACATGCAACTGTATGCAAATGTATTACCAGGTAAGAATTAACTAAAAGTGTATCTCAACGCACTGATTCATTGGCTCGCCTATTAATAGATGTAAACAATGCTACGTATATGCCACTCGAGATGAGTAATCCAGAGATTTAACTGCGTCGCTCCCGGTTATTTAGAATTAAAATTTACGTTTAATAATGAATTATTATGTTATAATAAAAGTTCATTTATCTTACATATGGCAGAAACATACATACATGTATATATAGGTAATATTATATAGATACCTGGGTAATAATAAGTACACATTCGTACTTTACCTTTGCTTTACCTTAAACTTTACATTTTACCTTGCACATTTAGGTATCGTTTTGTTAAACAAATAGATATTGGCTAAATTATGTCATCTTTTGGAATACTAACATTTGAGGATATACCATTTAAATCTTTTTGGAATTTTCGAAACCTTTTACCATACATCAAAACAAGGGACATCAAACCTGTAATCTCCGAAGAAGTAGGCAAAGGAGTATACATACATATATACTATACACACTGTACTATATAGATCATTTTCCTAACCTTTATCTCTTCATTATTCGACAAACACCCAAAAACAAACACTGATAAATTTTCGGATGACACAACAGTTTTCAGAATGATCGCCGTAAACACCGAATGTTACCGTGTCAGCGACCTTAATATATCTTTTTTACAATGAACATTCTCCACAATATTCTGTTCATTCATGGGCTTTGAGAGAATTCAATGAAAGTTACCTGCCCAGACCGTCTAGCCGAAGAACGCTATTGTCTAGAAACATAAAGAGAACGCTCTAAGCAATGTTCCATTGATGTAAGACAATAACACTGCTATATTTCACTGGCTAGTTATGTACCAAATAAAGACAAGTTTGTATATTTTCTTTGTAAAACACTAATTGTGCACCGGGTATTGTATTCGTATCTTCGAAGGGAACGGTCTTGTTTTGTGGTATGAATTGTTTTGTTAGTTCAGTAAAGGGCCTGTAGGGTATATGAGGCAGCAATCATTCTTTTCTTGTCAGAGTTGATGATGATGACATCCCTTATGGGGTAGGTTGAGAGCTGTAAATTACAAATGTGTCTGTCCTTACAGACGTCACGTGTTTTTGCTCAATGTATTACTCTCTTAACACACGTACGCCCGTACGCAATTTTGAGACTCCATATATCATTCATTAGGGACGTCACGATTGACAAACAGTTCCATATTCTTATTTATTCTGGATGTTATAATTGTATTATATACCTATGAGTAGAAATTTTAGCAAATACTGTATTTAAAAAAAAATCTCAGCACCTGTTGCGTGTAAATTTTAATTTCCTTTGAAAAGTATTAAGCAATAATCTTTAAGCCTCGTATGAATGGAATATTGGTTGATATGTTTACCTACATAAAATGATTATAGTATGAATAGGGATCATGTTATCGCCCCCTACGCTTCGCGCGGATAGTATCCTTTGACGCGTGCTTCCTCGTCGGGACAAGCGGTTATATTATGTACATATGTACTTATATATGTGTGTACATATTAAGACGTACATATTAAGACGTACATATTGAGACATGCGCTCAGAGAATGTTATAAATTAGTCAACTGCCATTATTGCTACTGCAGCAGCAGCAGCGGCAGCGCACCAGCAGTACAAAAATTGGTACTGCTCAATATACGACGTAGACGAATTTTATTACATCTCTCTTACATCTATTCTTATTATCTCTTACATCTCTCTCCCCTGTCAGACAGAATTCAATTAAACATGTAAATACAAGTGTATTGTATATTATTGTACTTTAACTAAACATAACTTGTTGCCTACATTAGTAAAGCGTCTTACAACATTCATATTAATTAAGATCATTAATTAACGCGATGAATACGCGATGAATATGTAACATTTTCTATTGTTTTAATGCTTTTTCAATTTGCTAACATTTGGTATGAACCGCTTGAACGCTGAGGAACGAAGTGCGATTTGGTATACTTTGTGAGCCAACACCTAAAAGCTGCACAAATGATAAATAATTGCAGAATTCATTTAGGTTATCGTGAGAACGAAGCCAATAGGGGCTAATTATATGTATCTGGACTCTGGCTCAATCACTATTCTAGCAAATACTAGCTATACTTATATTAGACAGCGTTGAAGAGAGTAATATCCCATGTTTGTAAAGATAGATACATATATTTGGCAATCTACACACAGAGGACACCCTCTGCCTACCCCTGTAAAGATCCTGCGAGATATACAATAATAATAATACATGTATGTCATTAAAAACACTGGTTGAGCAGAAAATCGCTAACAATTACCGTAACAATTCTATTTTGCAACTCATCATTGCGGAGTCTGTGACCTTGAGGGCGCTTCGTTTTGAAGCGATGTATATGTTAGTAATTATACACATTGTAGTAATACACTAGTAATTATGTGTAAGTATATATTGTGAAATTGTTGTTTGTGCATATGAGTCCTTTGTGGGCGTGCGTGCGGTGCATTTGTATGAACTAAAGTACATTATATTCGTGGGCTATTATAAAGTAACATTAGTTTAATTCGCCAATTGAGGTATAGCGGAGGTTTTTAAAATTAAATAATGATGAGTAATTGTATTAAAATGTTTGCTTATGTTGTTACTTCATTATTACTATAAGTTTGTTATTAAAAAATGTAGGTTTATTTTGACTGCCTCGTTGGTCGTGTTGGTAGCAAATGCGACTGCCGATCGGGAGCTCCTAGGTTCAAACCACACATTGGGTACTATTGGATTTTTCTAATTTAGATTTTAACATACAAGCACGCCGCTGTGACGTCACACGCAGACCTCAAGTTATCGCGCGCAGGCTGCACTGCATATGAACATTATTATATGCCAGTGAGTGTAGTTCGTAACATTACTATGTTGAATGTATTTATGTCAATAGTATACATTCTAACATTATGTCTACATATATATAACGATTACATAATAATTGCACTGCAATTACAATGTAACTGCACGTTACACGTTATTTGTACAGTTAGTACGTACTTAATTTATATTTTTTTGTGCAATTATTAAAAATTATTATTATATATTCTTGTGAACAAACATTTAATAAATCTTTCGTTGTATACGTATTTGTATGTTTTATATGTTTCGTTGTATATATTTCACACGACGAAATATGTAAAAGATAGTTTGTAAGTTGCAACTTGCTTGGTCCTTTTAAAATTAACCTTCACAAATAGTTATATAACTTTTTCAAAATATAGCATAACCTACTGTAGCAATTCCTGTACTGTGACTGTCAAGGACACAGTACACAACAACAAGTAAACAAACGCCTACACCGACCGAGAACAGACATGATTCAGATGTCTTCACGAATGCGGTTTGGCGCCATTTTGTCTCGGTAAGCGGGTTAACGTTCCGAAATAATGACAGGTCATTTTAAACACTTTTTAAATGAAAAATATTCAACTGACACAAAATACACAAACGTAAAACATTAAAATATAACGGATAATATTTTCAGTGCTCTCGCTTGCAACGGAATAAGTTTGTTAATGTAAAATTTACAAAAGCAATATTTGTATAGTATCAAATGTTGGTTGGTAAGTAGCAGGGACAAAGACCAGTAGCAGGCAAGTCTGGCAAGTATATAGGTACCTAGTACCAGTACACTACATCTCCGCGGTTGGTCTAACAGCGATACACGTGCATATAAATGGTGGAGTATTATATTCTAGGTCAGCCCTTGTTTCCTTGTACTGGATTCGTATAACATGATGAAAGGCTGATGGAGATATAGGTACTCCTAAAAGTATTGCTCACACATTTTACGTTCAAAGTTTTTGTCTGTCTTTAATCTGTAAATATATTATATCGATTGTAATATAATCGAGTTTTATATGGTCTTCATTCAATAGGCTTTTCGAATTTGTATTAGAAAATAATTAACAATTGAACAGAGGTACCCATGCGATTAAAAAGTCTTCAGCAAGTAATTGAGATTTAAAAGTTTTGGAACAAATTAGCAATATAATTTTAATTACTTGGACAGCCTCGTTGGTCGTGATAATTGATCGAAGGATCCTGGGTTCAACTCCCGACTCGCGCACTCCTAGCTTATCTAATTTAAGTTTTCTAATAGCGGCTCGGAGACTGGATGTGTGTATGGCAATAGGCTCACCCCCAATTCTATAGTGAGACGTAAGCCTAACTGGTGAAACTCTTCTGCCTACCTTTTCGCTGACTACAGGCGTGATATTACGTTGTTATGTATCTGTTATTGTCGCTTCAGAAATAGTTTTATTACTGAATGTAATGGTAATTTATTCTCCAATTCTATTTATAAACATTGAATGAGTGATTTAATTGATTTGTGTTACGTCACTTATACAAAGTGTAATTTATGGAAACTTATTTTGTTGTTGGACACGTGCTTAGGAACCCCTCTGTTCCTTGTTATTTTTACATATTAGACTTTATTATATTGTTGCCATTGCTTTCAATTTTAAAAAATCTGCCAGAATATAAGATAATCAATCCAAGAATGAATGACCCAATTCTATGTACTATTAATATATGTAGTAATATCGTCGTTAATCAAGCAACTAAAAAAATTAAGATATGAGTATGTAATTTAAATAATAATATAATGAACATAAAAAGATCATTGCCCTTAATGAGCGATAACCTGAGCGTGAACTCAATCATTCAATGAATATCAATCATAAACAAATTGTATAAATCATAGACAAAGATAATTTCGTTTTAATCATATTCTTTGATGTGCGTTCGAATATGCTGAAAAAAAACTTTTGTATATATCTTAAAAATCTTTACCTTGAAATTGTTTTTTATTCCAACGTCAACATTCGTGTAGTCAACATGTTAAAAGGGATATGACTACAGTTCCGGGATTATTGCAATTTTTAATTAATTATAGCGGCTAGTTAGTAATTGTCGTAAGTACGTTTACCCGCCAAAATTAGGATTTAAGATTACCCCCTTCGTTTATCTTATGTTAATAGACTCCGGTTATTAGTAAAAACAACTCTATTTCCGGTAATTAGTAAAATCAACTGAAGTTTATCTTTACTACATACTTTTAACATTTTAATAATTATAAAAATATATCTATTAATTAGCTACTGAAGACATTATGGATGTATTTACGAACAGGCCTCCTCTCTTACTTCTCCTGTGACAACTTCTTCGTAGATCACAGGCGTGATGTTATGTTTGTTATGTTAAAAATAAAATATCGTATTTTTTTTTCGATTGAAGGGAAAAAAAGATTGTAAGCGAGTAAAAAGCATTGAAGTAATTTACATAAACATTTGCACATTTAGTTTCGACGCCATAGCGTAATTTCAATGAACTTTAATTCAAAAAACCTAATTACTTTACCTTAGGTTAATGTTATTTTTTGCTTATCGATTACGGTTGCGTAATCGGTCGGGCTGTTTTCCAACTAACACTAATAAAGTATCGAAACCGCCAATTTAATGTCGCTATAAAATAATTTGCGACCTGCTCCCGTCGCAGTGCTCCTACAGTGCAGGAAAACCTAAAAACCCACTGGCCTAATGATTATTTATTTCCTCATTCAGGACTGTCAGTGTAAATGACTCTAATATTCCATAATAAAATAGTTTTGGTATGTTCAAATTTTTTTTTCCTTATAAGTACATTTACATAATTACATATCAAAATTTTATCCGCATTAGTTTGAACTGTTTGAAGAAAACTCAATTTGTTTTTATCATATCTATGTTCGTTATAAGCGTTGGTACTATAAATTAATCATAATATTTTGAAATGGTTTCCCACATTCCCAATTATAAAACAATATTGTTTTTACTATTATTTATGTATGGGGAATTCCAGCGCTGACATATTTGAATATTGTTTTCCTTGGCTTTATACACAATATGTTTATTGTGGCTTGGAATTGTTTTGTATTTACATGTCTTTATTAAAGTACTTCAAGTTCTGATGATCTATGCACTTCAAACACAATGTGACCACATGAAACAGTAGCGGCGATAAAATTCTACCTTGAGGAACTCCAGAATCATACAGATTATCTCATCACCAAAATGACCTGACACCATTTGACAAATTTATAAAGAATTCATTGCTGTTGAGCAGCTAACAAATTATGGTAAGCGATATAGAATGCATTGGAAAAGTCTTTAAGAAAAATCTACATGTTCTTAATATATAGATATTATATTCTTAATGACATCGTTAGATATTATGTTCTTAATGCCATCGGGATCATGTTTATTCATTGAAGCACAGGGTAAAGTAGAACTGAGCGTTATGGATCGGAAGCTGGACGCACTAATTCTGAGACAATGGTAGTAAAAAAAAAATATAATGATTAACCGAAACTAAACTTCACTTACTTACCAAACACTCTCACCGTCATTCGGGGTTGGCTGGGAGAGAATGCCGCTAGGCATTAAGTACGCCCTTGTACCCATTACTTTTAAGGTGTAACTGTGAGGTCCCCTTGTTATTACTATCATCTACAATGAAAAACAAAAATGAAGATAACTTTAAAATTGTTGATATAGTGACGACTACATAATGAATAAAATTTCAAAATTGAAAATCAAATTTTGAAATTTTATTTACTGTCTGACGGTAGAAGCAATGAATAGTGAGGAAGCTCGTTAGGTCTATAAGGATAGAGGTATTACCACTTGGTGTTCCCTCCCTACCCCGCAAGGGACCTGACCTGACGATGTTAATGATCACAATTGAAATAATTTGAGACAGTGTTTCTAGGGAGACCTAAATTGAAAGGGATAATGGCGGTACCGGCTATAGCTGATACGATCGCCATAACGTTTCCTGCTACGGTCGTATTTGTGCCGTTCGGTAGTAATATTAGATGCCCTTGAGCGTACTAGGAAATTGAGTAGAGCTATTACTACGCCATTCCATCACATTACGAGACCTTTCATTGCGAATTGGTAGTGCAATAAGAATAAATATTTCAAATGACAATGCATTGGCCTCTCCGCGAGTGTTGCAAATGTTCAAATAGGCGACGGTGACCGCCCGCCAGTTTGTCAGGCTTAATATAAAAATAGTAATAAATAATATGTATGCTACATTGCTTAGTTTGGTGGATCGAGTGTTGTGGGACACCTTGGGAAAGGTCTATGTCCAGCAGTGGAACGGTAAAGACTGATATGATGATGATAATTGCTTGTTTTATACAAACTTGTGATAAGCTTTCACATTCATTAATGTACGAAAAACAAATTCAAAATCGGGGCTATCGGCGCACATACTCGCTTGAATATTGCCTTTTATATAATATATCATAAAATATGGTTAAATCTTGTGCCGTTTTCATTCGTACCGACGTCTGTCTTAATGCATGGGTTTATGACCAAAGACCTTTTATACGAAAACTGTTCGGGTTATCCCGGTAACCATACGTCAGTCAAGCTACTCCATGATTTGATTATTAAATATGTGTGTGTAGTTTATTTATCAAATCTAGATAGCGAGATGAGCAGCCCAAGAAGTAGCATCCGAAACCGGTGTGTGTGTACGAATGGAGAAGAATCTGTCAGAGCTTTAAGGCAGTACCCTAAATAGGGGGGCCCTAGCGTTGCCTAGGCACAGGACTCACAAATGACGTGATACAGAAATATACAGACCAAATGGGAATAAAATGAGTTCTACCTATTTCGCAGTGCTACCGACGCTAAGAAAATGTAAAAAAAAAAGTAACTTCACGCCTGTAATCCCCGAAGAGGTAATTAATTAATCCTATTCCATAATGGGACGTAAACGTAAGTGGTGAAACGTGGGAGTGGTTCTGCATTCCTCTGCCTACCTCTTCGGGGATTACAGGCGTGAAGTTACTTTTTTTTTCTTACTATTATAACTGGGTTAATAACTTAAGTGGTAAAACGTGGAAGTGTACTACACTCCTCTGTCTACCTCTTCAGAGATTACAGGCGCGATGTACATTTTTTGAGCCTTAATTTCATAAGAGTCTCATCATCATCACCAACCCTTTTATCATTCCACTATTGGACACAGGTTAAAAAAAAGGTTTAGGACAAACATTTCAATTCTATTAGAATTGGTTTAGCAACTTAGTCACTTGTCACTCCACTCTTGGATACTAACTAGTCTGCTCTCTGTCGACAGACCCGTGGTACAGAATCTGATTATTCAGATAAATGATTACATCAACAAAATAATTTCAGAGACTTGGTTGTTTCCTAAACGGATTTGAATAGGTAATTAAGTACGAGCTATAAAGCTTGGGCCAGACGTGGATATTTACATAATGAGTTGTGCCGGCGCCACATTACGGAAAATGATGAGGCCCAAAATCGAATTAAGTCTTATACAATATTCATTGAGACTTCCTGTGATTATTCATGAGCTGGATACTTTTTTAATAGAACAATATACCTTTTGTTAGGAGGTCTTTGAAATTTCGTACTGGAATTCTGTGTAAAAGTGTCCAAATTCAAACATTTTCAAAAATTTACTTCGTTACGTCATCATGCCTATAATTCCTGAAGAGGTAGCCGGAGGATTGCGGTACATTCCCACGTTTCACCAGTTACCTTTGTGTCCCACTGTAGATGGAGTAGGAGGTGAGTCTATTGGAAATTTACTTATTTTTATTATATATCGTTACTGATACGCACAAAGTATAAGTGTTGTCTTTATCCTATCTTATCTTACCTATATATATATCTCTATCTTTATTGATCTGAAGTGCTTCTATATCCATCATTCTATTTATGAAGTTCAGTGTTGTGTCAAAATAGTCATGATTCATGTTCAATTACTATCTATGTATTTATGAATTGTTCTACGAATATTTAAGAATTGTTCCTAGATTTACATACGCTCAACAAATTAAACAGGCTGTTCTGTGATATATTGACCATTTTTTATGAGAGGTCATTGACCAAATTATTTCAAGGTTTTTTCTGCAAAAGCAGCGTTGTCGAAATAAAATAATAGTAACAGAAAACCACAAAATACCAAATCATCATATACGAATAATTTCCAAATCATTATTTATTTATAAAAACAACCTTAACTTCCGACCATCTGTACAAACAACTGCACAGATAAAAAAATCTATGGGCAAAATCGATTTGATTGACAACACTCGTTCTAAAATTGACAGCCGAAGTGACTCGTGGGTAGGAATTACCCCCAAAACCACGAAACCCTTATTTATTTCAACGGGAAACGAAAATGACTATATTTTTTCGTAACCGCGACAACAGACGACCGGCGCCTGAGCAGGACAGAACCGCCTTTTTTGAAAATTTAAATTTCGAAATTGGAATAATCGCGTCCCTGGCGGCCATCATTAAAAATAGATCATAGACTATGGATTAAGGTTTTTGTTTTGGATAATTTTAAAACGCTTAGACATATCCCGTGTATAGTTTGTAATAATGTAATTCGAATTACATAATAACATATTAGTGAAACTCATCCTTGTGAGAAGAAACACAAAATTTCGGTTAAAGTCATTTGTCGGCACATTTATCTTTAATAACAATTTAATATGGCAAATATTAATTATAAGTATATAAACGTTTTTATACACCAAAAGTAGAAAATATGTAGTTTATACAAAATATATTAGGTACCTATGTCATATAGAAAAGACATTTTGCACATTCGAAAAGTACACTCCTTTAACATAACGCCTGTAACATAACGCCTGTAACATAACTCCTTTAACATAACTCCTTTAACATAACGTAACATTACGCCTGTAATCCCCGAAGAGATGGGCAGAGAAGTGTGATACACTCCCACGTTATAGGTCCCGTCATGGAATAGTTGGTGAGCCTATTGCCATGTACCGAGCATAAATCCAGAGACCCAACTGCTACCAGGAATTTCAAGTAAGAAAACCTGATAGTACCCGGCCCGGAAATCGAACCCAAAACTTCTCGATCAGCAGTTGCGCATGCACCCACCCAAGCAACGAGACAATCAAATTAAAGTTACGGAGTTAAAAAATCTGATTGACCATTGATTACAATTGACATTTCAAACTGTGTTTATGCCGTCATTTTTCTAATGCTGTATTATAAATTACGACAATCTTTATATCAACGCCATTATAATAATTTATCCCGAGAATCCAACCTACTATCCCCGGGTAACTCAATGAAGGTTAACCACTGAACCAATAGGTAGTAATGTTTTTTGAAGATGACGGACACAATATCTACAATGGAGGTATCATAATAACTATTGACTGCCGCGTTGGTCGTGTTGGTTGCATGCGCGACTGCCGATCGAGAGGTCTTGGATTGATAATCTGGGTCCGGATTTTTAATAGGATTTTTCTAACTTCGAGTTTGTAGTACTGGTTCAGAGTCTGAATTTGTGCCCGGTGCATGGCAATAAACTCACCACCTAATCCATAGATGGACGTAAAAGTAAGTGATGTAACGTAAATTTGTACTACACTCCTCGTCTTACCTCTTCGAGATTTACTGGCGTGATGACTTTTATCTCTCTATTAACTAGTGTGTCAGTTGAATTATGAAGCTCTATTGATTCACTAGATACTACTATTTTATATGCAAATTTATAAAAATCGAACAAAAGCGGTAACAAGCGGAGTTTCCAGTAGTTTGAGTTGTCAAATTGTCTTACATCCCCGTCCCGTGAAAGGACCAATTTACTTATTATGGCTGTGAAATTGCGCGGAGAAGAGGGTAGTTGAATGCCATGGAATCAGCCCGTATTGTGTTCGGTCAGTCGGTCGTGAACGCGCGCAGGGGGCGGACGTCGCGGCCCGTACACCGAGCGTTTTATTTTCATAAATATATTTCACTTACTTATTCTTCGCGTGTAGCCTTTTTTTCGGTCACGTCAGTTATGTCCAAGAGTACACTACAACAGGCTGATGGTGATGTTGTTGATGATATACAACTATATGTAAATTAAAGTATCAAATCGGTGAATTTAACGAAAATCCAAGTGTATTAAAGTTTTTGTAAGAAGCACACATAACGCAGAAACAAACCAATTATGAAAAATTTCGTTAAATGTAATTACGAATTTTACGATACAATATCTAATACCTAGCTACAAGCGTAACTAGCAACTACTAACTACACTAGCAAGTGTATTCCGCGTCCGGCATTTTGAAATTGACTATTATTTTATTAAAGCCTACTTTTTTATTATTTGTGTTATTTACCTAAAGGAATTAAGGTACCTACCTTAAACGACTCCACTTTAAAAATTTTGGAAATGACTCCGCCATAACATTTATTAAATTAAAGGCAGGTGTACATGCCTTAAATTCAATAACTGTGCAATGTGTTACGAAAAACTAAACATGAATCTTCAGTCCTCAGCAGTGCACCCTAGCCAGCTTCAAAGAGGAATAAAATGAAAGATAACATCACGCCTGTAATTCACAAAGGGGTAGGTAGTGTAGTGTAGGTACTACACTCCCGCCATTCATCACTCCCACAATAGTTATAGCAGGTGATGACCCTTTTGCCACACAATGACACCAATTCGCACTTAAACCCACTACTAGAAATTTTAATTAGAATATATAGTTAAAAAATTAAATAGTAGGTAGGTAGTTAATAGACCTAAGATTTGAACCCAAAATCTTGCGTTCAGCAGTCTCATTTACAACCATTTAACCAACGATGCAGTCCATTCTGGTCTGCCGAATATTGTCCAATACTATACCTACTCATACAAACTAATGTACTTAAGTAGACCAGTAGTCCTATTAACAATTATTACTCAAAAATGGTAAGTACCTACCTAAGTAACTATCAGGTAACTTAAACCAACTGACACCAATAACGCCAATCTATCTGACGCTAATACTGACTGACAGTAATTCATACAGTCCGCATCAAAACTGACTACACGTGTCCATAGCAGGCGACTGCAGTCTGTACATTTGTATCCTTCACATAATACGCTCATATATCTAGTTACCACGTACTCATGTCGCCGCTGACTTAGTAATTTGAGCTATTAGCATATTATTGCGCATGCACGACATGCATGCACGTCACATGCGTGTCGCATGTGTTTCTTATAAACACCAATATGTATAATGCTCGCTTGAATTTACGTCTCCATGAATAGGTACCTATACTAGTGTTTGTGCAGATATTCACTTCAGATATTCGACTGGAATTAGTTAAATTTGTAAACTTAAACGTTATTGAGGTTCGTAGGTACGTTGGTAAGACGGACTCTACAAATTTCCACTTCCTCGTTCTCAGAGAAGATCCGTGTCCGACAGTAAATTTTCACTAGCTGACCGGGATAGATTTCTAAATACAGATAACTAAATACAACTAAGCCTATACTGTAGACATAAAAAAGTAACATAACGCTTGTAATCCCCGAAGAGGTAGGCAGGGAAATATAGAACGTAGGTACTGTAGATACGATTCTAGTTAATGGTATTCAATATTGAATAGAACTTAAGTTCTACATAACAAGAGTTACAAATGTATTTTGGTCGACTCTCTGAGGTACCTATGTTGAAATATTTCCTGAGTTTTCTGCCTACATATTCAGCTACATAACCAAACAATGCATAGATGGATAAAAAGTTAGTCATACCTAAATATTTTTTTAGACAAACAAGCTAAATATAGGCGCGTGTGGCTCAATTACTACTTGTAAGGGTTAAAACTAGAACGAATTTTAAAAACATCGAGCATCGGTAATTGATAGGTAGATACGTAGTGTCCAATTATACGATATGGACTTATCCGTATAAATCCATGCCATTATGTACGTCCGGTAAATGTTTACGCGCGCCTACATCCTACATAACCCAATATTGAAATAACACAAAAACCGTATAACAAACAATAAACCAGCGAATAAACACTTTTCAAATCCACTGGCCCCAACGAATCCTAAGCTAATAAATCAGACAACATACAACGCCATTAAAACAACATTTACATCCAACTATAAATAAAATTTCATGTTCGCGCCATTTGTCAATCGAGAAACCATGAAAAATATTCCTGACAAAACACGCCGATGTAAACTGGTCTTAACCTCCTCTCTTAACCGAAACAGGATACATTACAAAAGGGGACACTGTTGTATAGATGAGAGGTCTAGTTACGTTGGCACGTATAATGCGGTTCAATCGCTACGACCGAAACATATCTATCTCATTCACACGTATAAGAATCGCAATAACAGAACAGGATACACGGCTAAAGAGGGTCGTATTGCATATCATTAAGTTATGTAAGTAGGCATCGGTAACGTAATGACGTCTCTTTTTAGATTTAGTGTTACGGGTGGCGTAGAGTGAGACGGGTATACGCTGTTAGTGTGAAATATAGAGTTATTATGTGCGTTTTTGTTTGGAAAATATTATAACAGACATTGAAGGGTTATGCCTACTTCGTTTGTGTACAAGTGCGACTGAGTTTGAAAAGCGTGTATGAAAAAAAATCTTAGGTAGGTATACTTATCCCACTTCGAGTCACAATAATATACAAAGGTAGGTATATATGACAAAGAATATTCAGCGAAACCTATGTTACCCTGGTAACAGAACATAATGGATATAGGTTAGCCCGTACTTCACATATATAATTTTTGCCGCAAAACAGCTGTATTATTTAATTTTGGGCCCTTGCATATCGTATTGAAAGTGGTTAAGAGGTATTTCAGCATAGAAGCAAATATAGTCTTTAAACTATAAATTACTTTTTAGATCGCGTCTTCTATTTTAATAGCTGTGTAGGTATTTACGCACAACAAACATTTTAATTTCGTGATATCCTGGTCAAAGGATAGATAAACTATTATTTGTTTTTCTTTCGTTTTCTACATACGGCTAAAAAGCTCTTGCAGGGATATAAGAGATTGCAGCATATTTGGTTTTTTTGTTTTGCTCTATCAGATTCTCTTAGTGTTTTTAACTGTGCTCTATCGTAACTTAAGACGTTATGTACTTACCTATATTTTTATGTTTAGAAACAGTCGATATTAAAAGGAAATTGACAGGAAAACGTCTTGAGGAAACCTGACCCCATTAAAGCTTTCCGTAAACGTTCTCAAGGAGTAGAGTGATGAAATAATAAAAAGATCTTGATGATGATCACTTACCTACTGACTGACTTATCTCATTGACTAACTCGTCACATTGTTATTCGATGGTGCTTTTCCGTATGTCACATAGAAATCGACCATTTTTCTCTTTTAGGCACCTACATGTGGTATGAAATATGAGCGATCATAATTTATCTTATTCAATTGACTTATCATGTACAATCTCATGAACCTTTCTATTGTTTTAAGACTGAACACACTTCTCCTAGTAGAGTGACAAGAATCACACTTGGGTGAGAAGAATCTTAGTGAACAACGCTGTTGAAGTGTCAAGTTTCAGTCTTCAAACTTAAGAATCGTCGTCTAAGTTGTCGAGGTGAGCTATCATTAGATGTTATTCACAATACTTCATAAATTGCCTGTATTTACCCGAAAGGGTAGGTTGGGGAGTGCTGCATTCCCACGTTTCACCAGTTATGTTATAGGGATCCATAGAAGAGAGGCTGAGCCTATTGCCGTACACCGGGCACAAAATTATTAAAATTTTATTTTTTTATAGATGACATTAAAAGATAAAGAATCCAAATTGAACAAATGTCATAAATGTTCTGAAACACACCGAGCATTTGTAAATATACATATAACCTTCCAGCTTCGAGAAAAAAAACCATTTTATGTCTAATAAATAGTGGGTATGCAAAATAAAAGTAAATGGGTTGAATGTAGAAGAAACATGTCAGGTCTATGAGCATACAGATATTTTCCACTCGACTCACTGTGCCTACCCTGTAAGAGACCTGGCGTGATATAACATAACAGTAAAAGTGTCTTAGGTAGATAGCTATTTACAACTGTTACGATCTTATCAAGACATGATAAATGTTCGTCTGTTAAAGACACTGTTTTCCTGACATTTTACGACGTTTAAAAATTCTTAGACACAATAATACCTCGTGACATCTCCACACACGGACATCAGATCCCAAACTAAGCGTCAAGAGAGCTTGTGTTATAGTAATTAGATGGCTGATAAACTAAGTACATAATTATATTCATATATGTATAATTACATAGATATTTTTTACACCCAAACATAACAATTACTAGTGCTTGTTACACAAATTTATTCTGAGTGGGAATCGAACCCACCACGCCCGTCGTATCAATCAGGTTTACTAACCACTGCACCAACGGGCCAGTCAATCATACCCTGACATGCAATATAGGTACACCTATGTATAAGTCAACACATACACTCATATATGCTTATATGCCATATGTTATCGTGTATAAAAATATTATAAATAACAACAATAAAACTGTAGAGTAGATGTATGTATGTATACACACATGTGATGAAACTCTACATTTATCATCAGCGTCTTTAACCTTCAACTCCTGGTGTCATCGTGATTCATTCGGGTCTCCTCTCAGAACGCGAAACCGCTAAGACACTAGTCTACCACGCCAGCCAAGAGTGAATTACTCCTACGCAGTATCTACTATTCAAACTACTGAAATTATTTTCATTCTTTCATTCATTCGGTCATTAATTCCGGTGCACGGAATACTACGTACTATTTACCTAAACTTTGAAATGTGTTCGACAGCACGGTGTGTATTTAAAGGCTAGGTATATATATAAAAACGGAAGGCTTCAGTCTGAAATCTACTTTTTATTTTACTCACGAACGAGCAACCATTTTAATACTCTGAAATACAACTCGGGGGAATGGCTCTATGTGAAAAGGGTGCAAATGGAAATTCGTTACGGGTGTTTTTTTTCTGTGGATACTATTAGGTACCTATTACACATGTGTAAAATGCTGCTTTATTACAATTTGTATTCGTCCGGTAATGAATTTACATGGAAAAGTTGGTTTAATTTGGTTCTAAATATTATTATGTTATGTACATTGTTGATAAAAGTTTATTATACACCATAAAATAATTATGTTATTATTATTTTTCACGGCAAGTCCCTTACGGGGTAGGCAGAGAGCTCCAAGTACCAAATATATCTATCCTTACCGACCTGTCGCGCTTTTTCTACACGCATCGCTCTTTTAATACACTAGCGCTGGTTTCGGTGACTTATGACTCCCCGATGAGTTAGTGTCGAACTTAACCTGTCAACGAGAACAAATAATTCGAATCTATCTGATTTTCCCAAGTTTTTAAGCAAGTTTTTTTTTAAGGTAATTTAATCATATTTTGGATGTAAGGAAAATCGTTTTTAAAGCGAATGTGAACGAAATGCTAAAGAAAATACCCAAAGAAAAAGATAATGCTAGCGCCTTGTATTATTCTATATAGGTACCTACGTATGTATTAAAATTCTTGGGTTTACGTCCTTGTGTAGGTCGCATCTTACATACATATTGATATTCTTTATACTTTTACTTACGTGCCGACTAAGCTTAAAATAAAAAATCTTGTAAGTTTTTCAAACAATGACGACAAAATTTGGTGTTTGTCAGTCACCAAAACTTTTATGAGAAGACCATTTTCAAACTAATGGTGATAAAATTTCCTTTGTTTAGTTCGTATATGTAATTTTCCTTTTTCAAAATTTGAAATCTTTATTTATCCAAATAGTTAAATAAGTGAACAAATTAAAAAGTCCGATTTCATCGTGTTTTATTCAAATTCAGACTTTTCAGTATGTTTAATAACAATGCACCAACCGACCAAAAAAACACCTGATAATTG
>DWTO01001144.1:0-17240 GCA_018244755.1 Jemadia pseudognetus
GCATGTGAGCCAAGCAAAAAGTCGTCTTGTCCATAGAGGGAGAGAAATAATAAATTTCATAGAAGTTTATTGTAATTTTAATTGCTTAATTATGACATTTTAATATTTAAAATAGAAAGTTATTATTGATACACTCTATACATTATCTACTACGCTAAAGCATAAAAGCTAGATGACGTAGGAAGATTAATATTCCTTATAGAACGTCACTCGTGCGTGCCTGGCTAGTGGCTGCATGCGCGACTGCTGATCAAGAGGCGGCTCGGAGTCTACATTTGTGGCAGTCTGTATCGATAGGCTTACACCATATTTCTAAAATACATTACCGCCCGCCATGGATGCCCACGACTAAACCCGGCGTTGGCAAATCGCGGTATGACGCGATGTGCCTAACCACAGCTATGTACATGCCCTGGCCGCCTGTAGGTAGAAGCGTAGACGGTGCGAGATGCTATACTCTGCGATCCCCAACACGCATGCCCATCATTCGGATTACGGGCATAATCTCTCAGGGGAAGCCATGTCGAGCATTGAAATGAAATAAGCTGATGATGTTGATGACTGGTAAAACGTGGAAGTACACTAGTCCTCTAGCTATCCTTCGGGCAAATACAGGTATGATTTTGTGTTATTAATCGTCACCAACATCGATGTGTTGTTACCCGTGAATAGGAACTTGGGATGCCTTAGATGTCAATGAAATTAGGTTAATTAATTAACACGCCGTATATATAGGAACGTGTTAGCTATTCATTTCAGTCCTTAATACTTCAGTTACTGTGATAAAACTCTGGAAAAAGGATATTCGACCTTCAATACAAAATAAATACATTATGGATTTTTGGTTTTATATCAGGATATTAGCATACACATCAGTTAACCAGACTACTTCGTTAAATGTGGTCTATTATTGATCTTGATATCTGGTTGTTAGCGCGACTGCCAAGCGAGAGGGCGTTCAATCCTCGAGTCAGGTACTTTTGGTGTAGCGTGAAATTCATCTCAGTAGCTTGGAATTTGTGCCCAGTATATGCTAATAGGCACACCACCTATTCTGGCAAAACCTGGCACGAGAGTGTATTATACTCCTGCACTGCATCTCGCTGCAAAGTTAGGCAGAGAATAACTGTGCGTATAATACACTCCTCTGGGTAACTCTTCAGGGAGATACAGACGGGGTATTACGTTTGTTATATTACATCAGTTGACATCATTATACCTGCCTATTTCAGGATATCATCAAAGATGTTATGGCAACAGTGATGATTTGCCAAACCGCACTTCGTCAGCCAGGCAGACTATAGCCTAAACTTTTCTTCCTCTGAAAGGAGACTCGTTTGTAACAGTGGAACGATAAAGGGATTGATGAAGATGATGATGAAATTCAATTTGATTGTCGGAGTTACAAAAAGGGAGAACAAATCAAATACGGTAGACCATAACTCCTGGAACAGACACAGACGCTTCGAGTAAAGTGATACAAGTTGTAAGAGGATTATTTCTCGCGGCGGCCCAATACGCTGGTGTGTCGATTACGACGAACATTAGTTCGCGAAACAGAACATTATAAATGTAATATGGTGTTTTAGTAGGTACTCTGTATCGATTCGATTGTATGCTATGTAAAAAAGAATAAGAGAAACAAAAGTGAAACTGAAGTTCGTGACACAAAAGGAAAGACGACATAGAAATATAGTGACATGGCAATCTGCCAGCATTACCGCGACACGAGCTAGAGAAAAGTTAACCTCTTCCATCTAAACAAATATCAGCATTACATGCCTAGGTTTTGAAGAGTTACAGAAGAAACTTACCGAATGTTAAAGTACTTACTCGACGTATCGAATGTTAAAAAGTATGTGTAATCGGAAATTGTATCTGGTATGCCCTCCTAAAAAAACATTTGATGCGTTATTAAACAGTGATTGCATAGGATAGGGTCTGCCAGCCACGCCCTTCACGTCCTAGCACGTCCGGTTACAAGCGAGACGCGGCGCTTGAGACGCTAGTAGAAACCGGAGCTGGCTGCGATCGGCTCAAAAATGACCGTGGCTAAATATATCCCGGGGGGAGCGGGACGTGAGCGGCGGCTGCGACGCGGCTCCACCGGTCAGAGCCGCCCCGGTCGCCGCGGACTCCACATTCCAACGTCGCTGTGCTGCCGGTTGACGAAGCAGTGCCCAAGTGACTGAGTGACCGTCTTCAACCCGTGCGACGTAAGTGCCGCGCCGTGCTGTGTAGTGTGGGACTATTGTACAGTGTGTAGGAGCCCTTAGTGCGTTCGGAAACTATTTTGGAAAAAAGCACAGTTTGGAATATAAGTTGTATCGTCTGTATGGACTGTTGTGAGATCTAAAAATAATGCCGCGTGCAGTGTGCCAATTCGGGGCAGCGCCGGCGCGCGGAAGTAGAACATCCATGTATAGCGCGCGGATTACGTTACCACGACGCGCTTCTGTATCACATATTACATACAATGACACGCCTTCCGAGCACCGAACTTGAGCAGACCATTGCACACCGAACTACACTACACACTGTGCATTAGTGGCATTACGTTAACGAAATTATTATCTCATAGACAAAATTTAAACACAACTTCTCTTAACTCATTTTACAGCAACAGAAGTAAGTTCGCGGAGAAATTCATAATGTCATTGATAATAACGTAGAAGTTAAGATATTAAATTGTCTCTAACGATGACCTAAAATCTTTAAGTCAAAAATTCACTATTCATATTATCATATTATCAATTATCATATTATTGATGTGAGGACTTATATTATTTTTGACAAAATACGTTATATCTACTCGTACAAACGACTTAATAAATTAAGAAAACTAAAAATTTCTATCAATTAACCAAATTTGTAGATAGAATTAAATGATAAATAAATAACAGATATTTATTTTTACTATTATTAGGACCAAAGCTAGTTTCTTTTGAATACCTACGCACTTTCTCGAAAACCAAAAATAAGACCTTTCCAATTTTTTAAACATTAAATGTTTTCTGATATGAAGATATATAATAAGAATATATAAGTAAATTAAAAGCAATTTATTTAATTTCACTAAAATTACTTTAAATATAAGTACCTATATTTTAATTGGAATTTAAGTCATACATAATAGCAACTAATTCAACAAGTAATAAAAGGCAATAAAATAAGTTTTATATACTGGATATAAAGTATGGTAAACAATACATTTTAAATATCTGTGTCGAATATGTAAAATAATGAAATTGTGCAAAAATGCGTTCGGGACTTCGTGGAGGAGGAGGATCGGGCTATCCAATTTTACACTTTCTTTGAACGGCTGCCAGCGCCAGCGCTCGTGGGAGTGCTGGATGGTCGGAAAGATAAACCGGCCCAAAATAACCTCCTCGTAAACAATAAGCCGCTAAATGTTCCGCGCGTTCCGTTCACATTTGGTACGCGAGCGATCGCGGCGCACAGCCAGCCACCGCGCGCTCGGCTGGCGCGCCACCGACCTACCCACCTCCCACTACTCACCGGCGCTGAACGGATGATGAATGCTTCTACAAAAGCTGATTATTTAATGTTTATAAGCAAACGGAATTCTCGCTAGGGAGAAACTAAGCCAATATTTGATTTAAGCGACAATCGTATATCGGCATGGTTTTCAAAATCACAGAGATAAACGTTTAAGCTTAATATTGGTATTAATGCTGAGCAATATGAACATGTTTTTTTAAAATAAATTAATTAAATAAAAGTTTAATAGTAGACAATCACTCATCGTGAGATCGGTACCTACTTAGGTCATACGTCATAATTCAGCAAAGACAAATTAAATAATGCCGAAGTACCTACCTAAATCCTAAAAGTGACCTTGTAATTTTTGTACGTAATGACACATACTAAGTAACAAGCAAATAACCACAATTTATTTAATTAAAAATGGGATCAATGTTGTACAAGACATTGGAAAACTCGCACAATGGTATTAATTTCGGCTTTCAATGTAAAAATGTTATGATTATAAATGAATATCACATGACATATAGGTACTTATATTTCGGATAGGTATATGACCTAATTAATGATACATTAATAGGAAGTAAATATAATACAGCAGTTTATAGTTTTGAAACGCAGCCAAAGAGCATTGGATTGATTTGATTGTAAACAATGTCGAACATGATGCATGCATGCGTGCCAAGTTATAAATAGCGCCTCGCGATAATAAAATGGATGCGCTCCGCACTGACGCGTCTCCACAAATAGTTTATCATTTGCTTAACATACTTCTCTTTTTCAGATTTTATAACCCATCACCATGTCTGACGAGGAAGAATACTCGTAAGTATGAGCGCTGGGGGGCGAGACTCGCGCCGCCGTAATAATGTGGAGGAGTTCTTAAACAAACTGTAACTTTCGGGGAACAACTTTCAGTTTTTTTATTGAAACTGCTTCCAACACTTACATATATAACTCAAATTACTATACACAACAACACACTCAGACTTGACCCGACCTGTGCCGGTATATGTTTAGTACCTATTCCTAGTTCATCTTTTCATGTCAATTTTTACTAACATCGTAGAAACCTTATCCACGACCAGTCTTAGTATAGACACATTATCCTATGTAATCCTTATGTTTAAATATAAATACTTAATATACGTTTCCCGCAGTGGCTCCGAGGAGGAGGAAGTTGAAGAAGAAGTTCCGGAGACGTAAGTTATTAGTCTAATCGACACGTCTTCTTTTCTAATCTGGCTCTCTTTAGATACTTTGTTTGACTTTTGATTCAGCTTACCTGGGCCTGGTCTCTTTGCCTTTGCCAATCTCTCATTATCAAGGGAAGCATTAAGATATAAAATATTACCCTCCCATATTTTGATCACTCATTCAAGTGTGATTTAGTTATAGCAGGTTTGAGCCCCAGACACCAGCCCTCCCGTTACGTGGGTTTGTTGCACGCCTTCACAATCCTATTCTCTCTTTTGTTGCAGGAAGTAAGTGGCGTGCCCTTTTGGTTGATCCGACACTTGCACTCACATCGCTCTTTAGGCTAAGTTTGGATGTCCGGATAACGCTTATAGTGCTAAGATTCCACGTCCATCGCTTTCAGATAACGAACTAGCGGATTTGTCCAGCTGCTGTATTCTGCTTATCTAATACCAAAACATCCACTTAACATCATTACCACTCGGTCAGAAATGATCTGTTCAGGAAGATCAGCAAATGTAGGCGACTGTCGAACTGATCTCTCTGTCGTATGGACTAAATCCTGTCGTGTGTTGTCTCGTTCGGCTTAACATCTACGGCTTTGTGTAAATGTTGGCTACATTTTGAAGTTCCTATACAATTTCTAATCGTGTATTTTTTTTCTCCGGATGCTGTTGTCGTTGTTGCGTGAAGGCCCGCTCCTAAACCCGAGTAAGTATAAAACAAAACAGATATTAATTTTACGCTTTGCTTTTAGTCGATGGATTGTTACCGCGAGATTGGTATGCTAAAGCTGTGATTGGCCACGACAATAATCAACTGCACTGGGTGGACCGGCGATTTCACATAAACAATCCAAAATGTCTGCACTCACGAGGATGCCTTGTAACGAACACTTTATATATGAATGCGCCAAATAATCATCTCACCGCTTATTTTCTCAATCTTTATTTATAAGGTTCAGAGTGGTATTATTATTCAATATAGTAGAGGCTGATTGTTATTTTCTGTTTCTAGGAGTAGACCATCGATCGCGTAAGTTGCACCGCTCTCTGTGGTGTCACTAACTATGTAATCCACTCATTAACTCAACAAGGCCCGGGCGCGTGTTTTTCACTGTGATCATTCCTAATTTAAAATCGATCGTATCCTACCAGATGACCGAACGGTTGGACGTCGGGCTGTGGTCGGGTGCTACATTTAACTATTCAGTAGGCGTTCTATTTTCAATAACTGTACTACGCCGCGCCCGCGTCGTTTAGAAAAGAATCGACTTGACGGTCAATGGGAGGCTTGTGGTCCTCCAGACTCACTCCTAAATAATTGCATGACATGCAAGCATGAGCGCCCTGTAATAAAATAATGTAATAATAAACATATGTACACCATTGTCCTCGGTACGTAATGTCCATGTCATCTATGTTTAATGTATACAGTATCAGAGACACCGAACACGAATCCACATACTCTATGTGACATTTGTTTTAAAGTTACTCTATGTTCGTACCTACACCTGCTTACATGTATAGTGTCCAATGTCATTTTAAAATAAATAATCCGTTCACAAAATAACATGATATGTACTTACGACGAGTGTTAACTGAATATAAGACACACTACAGTTGTAGAACGAAACGGACACAATATTTAACAAACAATAAACACAAGACACTATTAAAGCTATAAGCAGGATTGTGTAATTCATAACGAAAATCGATAAAAATTTCGCCGTAACAGCCGCTATATATGTATTGTGAACCGTCTGACTGACGGTTTCTAACATTAACAAACATACGAAGATTGATATAATTATTCATCGAGTTCCTTAATTTTTCAGGGGTGAAGGAGACCCAGAATTCATCAAGGTAAAATTTCACATATGAATAACATTATAAAATAATATAAGACAAGCTGCAAAAACTAGAAGGAAAGACAGCATCCTTCTAACTTCTGTATACTTAAATAGATTCTTCCAAAATGAATTAGTAAAAAACACCCTTGAAAGAAGATTCTACCTAAAAAACCATATACTTGTTTGTCCAGCGTCAAGACCAGAAGCGGTCGGACTTGGACGAGCAGTTGAAGGAATACATTAACGAATGGCGCAAGCAGCGAGCCAAAGAGGAGGACGAGCTCAAGCGCCTCAAGGAGAAGCAGGCCAAGCGCAAGGTGAGACACTACGTACATCGTGTGGCATGCGATGCTGGCGAGCACACGGCCTCCACTAGCAGGCCTTAATATGTTCAGTCATTGTGAGTGTTGTAAAAACTATACATCCAATAAATTGCAACATCACAATGTTGTCGTCACATACAATCATCATTTAATATGTCTAACATTTAATTTGTCGAACGATGAAGCTATTGTTAAAAAATAACAAAATGTATATCTTGAATGTATCTTTCAGTGTCATTAATATTAATATTATCATGCTAGGTATCGCGCGCGGAAGAAGAAAAGCGCCTTGCCCAAAAGAAGAAGGAGGAAGAAGAGAGGAGGGTCCGTGAGATCGAAGAAAAGAAACAGCGCGATATTGAAGAAAAGAGGCAGCGACTCGAGGAGGCGGAGAAGAAGCGCCAGGCTATGCTGCAGGCTATGAAGGATGCCAGCAAGACCGGGCCCAACTTCACTATCCAGAAGAAGAGCGATAACGTAAGTCTTGAAATGTAACATTTCTTAGTTAACATTACGTAAATTATAATTGAAGCAATTTGAAACCGATTAACACGGTCATCTATAAACTCATAGATGAATTTGTAAGATAAAAAAAAGTCAATTGTTATGCTTAATTCACATATTTGTACAGTTTGGCCTGAGTAATGCTCAACTCGAGCGCAACAAGACCAAGGAACAGTTAGAAGAAGAGAAGAAGATCTCTCTGTCCATCCGCATCAAACCTTTGAACATTGAGGGCCTTTCCGTGGACAAGCTCAGGCAAAAGGCGACGGAACTGTGGGAATGCATCGTTAAGCTCGAGACAGAAAAATACGATCTCGAGGAGAGGCAAAAGAGACAGGACTACGACGTGAGTAGAATATTTACTTGTTATAATTAAAAAAATGAATAAACTTAATAAAACACTTGTGACAGTACACAATCGTACATAACAGTTTTTGAGCCGGACAAATATAAATATAACAGTGACATGACTTATATTTCCAACAGTTAAAAGAGCTCAAAGAAAGACAGAAGCAACAGTTGAGACACAAGGCCCTCAAGAAGGGTCTCGACCCTGAGGCACTCACAGGAAAGCACCCCGTAAGTACCAATGCGTAGTGAGCGTATAAATATGATAGTTTAAGTTAACGATTTGTCTAAAAGTGAAACTTAATGTTTCAGCCCAAAATTCAAGTAGCGTCCAAGTACGAAAGGCGTGTCGACACACGGTCCTACGATGACAAAAAAAAGTTATTCGAGGGTGTAAGTATAACATTTGAAAAGGGAAGAATTGAAATTATATGAAAAATTAAAATGAAAAGACATAGAAGTAAATTCCAACATAGAAAGTATTAGTATTATACACGTAGCGTCGTGCAAGTGTTAGCGTTAGAGCCAAATAGTGGGGCGAACATTCCAACTTTCTGAGTCACTGGTAAGAGCTGATGTAATTTGTGAACCAAAAATACATATACTTACAGATTGTAGGTATTACAATCGAAAAAAATAAAATATTATGTAATTACGTACATGCAATAATTGCCAATCAACTTATTAAGATATTGAGAAAAGTCCAACGCTGAATTCGGTTCATAGTAGAAACACATTGAAAGGGTTTCGTGTAAACACGTGTCTATGTCGAAAACAAACATTCGATATTTAATTCCTTGAAAATTAATGACCAATAATATCAAGCAAAATTTCATAAAAAGTACTATTCGAACAGGGTCACGCTACTATAGTGGCCGAGATTTTGGATAAGATGTGGAACACGAAGATGGAAGAGTGGATGAACCGCACAAAAAGTAAGAGGACCATGATTAGGTGGTTCCATGTTGTGTGACGCCCGACATTTGTACCCCAAAATAAAGCATGATTCGCGGCATGGTCTTCCGAGTCTTGAGACCTGATCGACCCCCACAATATGTGTTAACTGCCAATTTAAATGTTAAAATTTATAACTACGTGGACTCAACATAAAACCTTATTTTAAAAATACTGTACATAAAACATTTTGGCAGCCCCTTACGTCATTTGGATTCCCAACATGAATGTGATGAATGTTACCCTGAAAATCATTGTTTCCTTTGGTAACTTGTTATGGTATGGTATTCAACCTTACATTAACCATTCCCCTAGGACCTAGAAAAACTGAACAAGGACTTCCTTGAGAAGGTGTGGAGCGAAAGGGCCGAGCAGTTCGGTGGCAGGCAAAAGAGTGAGTATTTACTAGTAAGGAGCGTAGTGAGGATTTCTGGTCACGAAACAACAGGTGTCCAAAGTTTGACATCACATTTAAATTTATCTCCAACTATTTTTGCGTTCAATGCTTGGCTCGGATCTCTCGTGCAACTGTAGGAGACATGCGACATATTGTAAAAGTTGCCCCAGTATGGATAAAATGTACGAAATCAGGTTTTGAGCACATTTGGAATAGTCTGTATCGAAACTCTACAGCTATTGATCAATTTGTGTCGCTAAGCTTTGGATACCATGCGGGAATAATGATCGAGACATGAAAACGCCGGCGATACTGCAGTCACATCATTTACAATTACATTAATAATTACAGGCATGTTCCCGCTGCGGAACACGTCGCTTGTCTTTCATTTTTTCATTCATTTATTTCGGCATGAATTTCGAATGGTATGAAGTCCCTTAATTTATTAGTTTTTATTTTGTAGTTGTAAATATGAACATTAACTTCAGGAATACACTGACACACGAGTATCTACCGAGAAATGTACTTCTTGTAGTCATTTCAATTAGAAGAGTTGTTAATACCTGAAGAATATACTGTATTGTAAGCTTTTATACAGATTAATAAAAAAAAAATCTATATTATGAGAGTAGATGAACTGAATTTATTATTTGCATCACTGAACTAAGGTGATAAACAACGATTCGCACGGTAGCGTATCTATGAACAGTACAACTAGTGTGAACGCCACGTAGGTAAACGAGTGAATGTTCTTTAATTCAAAAAAACGTAAAAAAACCTATTTCAATAACGATTTTAATAAATATACGCGTAGACCTGTAGAGTTGGAGTACTAAGTAATATCGAATACATAATCTTACTCGTAGAGCTAAAATTACAACTGACAAATCACAACACTCCAATGTAACTATAAAATATATACTAAAATACAATTATATTAACAGCGAGACTGCCTAAATGGTTCGGCGAGAGGCCCGGCAAGAAGAAGGGCGAGCCCGAATCCCCTGAAGGCGAGGAGGATGTGAAGGCCGAGGTGGAGGAAGACGAAGAGCCTACCTTCGAACCCGAGCCCGAGGAGGTCGAGGAGGTCGTCGAAGAGGAGGAGGAGGAGGAGGAAGAAGAAGAGGAAGAAGAAGAGGAGGAAGAGGAAGAGGAGGAAGAATAAGTGAGCGAATTAATATTCAAAAGGTGATTAAGCTGTTAGCAGGCGGTAGTTCAGCACTGTTAGCGGATTTGAAACATTAAAAAAAGAAAAGTATATTGGAAAATAATAAAAAACTAAAAAAATTATCGTTAAAAATAAACATCAAACAAATAAAAAACAGACCCAATTATGTTTCCATTCCGGAGAAACATTTTTCTCTGTTTTACTATGTCAGGTACTACGTATAGTGTCAATAAAGGAACATTCATTCTCTTTATTAATGTACTAAAAACATTTTAGTTTACGTACACTGTTTGTTGCAGGATGCTGCGAACTCTCCTGCCCGAGGCGAGCCCGCCGTTACACCGGCTGTACTGTTTTGTAACCAGTCCATTAACTTATTGCTATTATAAATTATTTTTATTATTTATACTGTTGAACCATTCGTTACGGAACAGGGACTTTTATACGCGATGCGTCGCAACATCTATGACGTCAATAAACTAATTTATTCATAAGGCGCGTGCGTTTTAATTTTGTCATTTATGTATGAGAAAAACATGTTTTACCAGTAGCGTAGCGGGGTGGAGGAGGGCAGGGCGGTAGGGGCGGCAAAAGGATTGTTCAGGAGACGGCAAACTAGTTTTGCTCGTCGAGATTTACAGAAGGCCAAACATATATGTACATACGTTTAAAGAGACGACAGCAGTTTTTCTTCTTTTTTTTGCTCATCGAGAGGTCTCATAAGGCACGACATAAGAGCTTTTAAGGGGGCGGCAATATTTTCTAGCGCCACGGGCGGCTCAAGCCCACGCTACGCCACTGAGTTTTATTGTACGATTACCAGAAATTATTTTATATTATTAAATTATTTTATATTTATAGAACGGTGGTCGTACACGAGCAAAATGTGTATGGTTTTATTTACTGTTCTAATATAAATACAGTCTACTCGTATATCATAATTTCAGGTGAGATGTTTGAGATGATGTTACGTATGGTTTTAACTTGTTGATTTTATTTCTAAACAAAAAAAATGTTAGGGATAAACAAATTATTGAAGAATTTGATGACAAAGTTTAGTGACTTCCATTTACTAAGCTTATGTTAGTATGAATATTTAGAACAGGCATGCCGGGTCTGACGTTATGTTAGAAAAATAAAAACAATGTGTCAAGTATAAGGTAAAACACATTTAATAGTTCAAAAATGAACCCAAAGTATTACAAAATAAAGCACTATGCTGACATTGATATACTTAAACGACTGCTGAGCCTTTTTATCACACAGGATATTGCTATGATTTCGGCTCTACTTACTACTCGCATTTAAGTCTGACAATTTTTCAATAAATCAATGACAATCTATTACTTATTACAAAATTGTAAGATGAAGTTTCTATATAAAGAAATATTTAGTATAGTCGAATTAGAACTCTCCGGAGCGATAGAACGGGGCGACGAGAAGAGCCCCGCTTCAGCGCCGGCAACGCCTCGGCCTTCCTCTGGCGCCAGAGCGCCAATCTTGCCGCTCGCAAGTAGGAACTCGGCTCTACCTTATAAAGGTTTCTCTAGGAGGGTTGTAAAACTTCATTATATTTTATATCGAAGTCATAAATTTGGAGCTACAGGAAGCAACCTCGCAAATTATGTACATCGCTCAAATAGTATTTAATTACAAAACGTATGATATTCTCCGGGTGGGCACCAGCGCGGCGCGAGCGGCGCTCAGGCGGCGGCGGTGGGGGGCGCGCGCGGCGCGGGGGGCGCGGGCGGCGCGGGGGCCGAGCGCGCCGCCTTCTGCATCAGGTTGATCTTGTCGCCCAGGCTCAGCGCCATGCCCTGCGCGCAGTCATCGCACACATCGAGCACTTTATAGTTCCGCCGTCGGACGCGGTTCTCCTCTCACATGGGGAACATTAAAGTGAACCAGCGGGGATTGGCTTGCTTCAACCGTCTCATTTTAAATATACGTACGCTCAGCGAGGAGCAGTTCAATATAATACTACCCGTTATCCATCATTATGACGTGTAAATCTGATTCGAAAATTAATTAAAGCTACAGCTGTAAACGCTTTACGTTTAATTAAAGCGTGTGAAGTGGGCACATGTGACTCGTTAATCACATGTGCCCACTTGGCTGACTACACGCGCCGACCGCTATTTTCATGTTCACCGATACGTTCGAAACGTGGCAGGTATATAATTGTAATGTAACATCACGCCTGTAATCCCCGAAGAGGTAGGCAGAGGAGTGCAATACACTCCCACGTTTCATCAGTTACGTTTACATCCCAGCATCGAATAAGTAGGGCACCTATGGCCATGCAGCGGGCACAAGGTATTTCTGTTCTTTTATGAATGATCCAGCCATGAAGCCAGCCAGGCCGGCGGCGGCCACGCACCTGCGTCTTGGCGCGGATGCGCACGTGGCCGGCCACGGGCGCGGCGGCGCCGGGCGCGCGCGCCGCCGGCAGCTCGATGCTGAGGTTGGCGAGCGCGTCCTCGCCGAAGATGGAGCGCGCGTACAGGTTGGCCGCCATGAAGCCGCACTGCCCCGACAGCGCCTGCGCGGGCACGTAGCGTACCGTGTCAGCGGCTATACGTGAAGTCGGACTGCGGACTTGTCCGGCTTGTAAAGAGGCGCCTCTATTCCGGATGAGGCCGGATCCGATGAAATTGAGTACGTTTCTCCATCCCCTACAGGGACATTCATGCGGCACATTCTACCGGTTCATGTCGAAGACGCGCACTGAACGATTGCGAGACATCCAAAACTATTTTCTATCTAGTATTCGGAGATGACGATCGAGTCGATGTCGAGATATCATCGGAACAGCCGCGAATTTTTCTACCGTCTATATTCCGCTATTCCAGCAAAGACAAATCCAACAATCGAAGATCATGAAAATCGCTCCAGCCGTTCTCGAGTTATAAATCGAGACCTTGACATGTATACAAATTGACATAAATTATCCTCTCATAAGATAGAGTAACATACTAGTTTTTAATACAACACGAACCTTGTCAGGCGTGAGGCATTTCATGTTCGTGGAACTCAGCAAGTGTTGTAGATATTCTTTCAAGTCGGTGATATTTGTGTTCACGGACACCTGAAAACATTTCAAAGTTTCAAGCTGAGACAAACGCAATGCAAACTTATTTTTACTAAAATATTCTATATTATTATACGATACACCGGCACACAAAAAAAATTAAGTAGAATGTGCATTGGACCGGATCTACGTACGGGTACGTATTTTGGTCCGCTGAATCCGAATTCGAGGTCAGTTTGACCCCCTACACCCTGAAATTTCGAGAAAACTTCGAAAAACCGTAAAAATGATAAAAATCGGCAGTTTTAATGATAAAAATCGGCAGTCTTAATGATAAAAAAAAATTTTGGAATTAAACTAAGCGTGATTTTCATGTATTTCGATCCGCTGAATATGAATCGAAACTTTGTTGAGACCACGAGCCGTTTTAAATTGAAAAAATCACACAAAACTCTCGAAAATTCCGAAAAAATATAGTTTTCATGATAAAAAAAACTTCTTCTGGTCCAATTCAGATAAAATTTTATATCTTTTGATATCTTCAATTCGCATCTTAATTTTTTTAGTCTATTCACCCTCTAAAGCTGGATAAATTCAAAAAAATTGTAAAAATGACCATTCATAACAGAAAAAAAGTTATATTTTTAAAAACAGTTATATAAAAAAAATATAACTGTTTTTTTCTGTTACGAATGATCATTTTTACAATTTTTTTTAATTTTTCCAGCTTTAGACTAAAAAAATTTTCTCAAAATTTTAGGGTGTAGGGGTCAAACTGACCTCGAATTAGGATTCAGCGGACCAAAATACGTACGCGTAGGTAGATCCGGTCAAATGCACTCTCAGTAAAAAGTGTTCAACACTATTTATTTATTACAATTTCGTAACTAATGATGTTAATAAAAATAAAATATTTTTAGGACAAGTTTAGACGATTCAATTTCATGCACGAAAATATTCGTGGAATTATGTCGATCGGTACTTAATAATAGATGGTGGGGAGCATGAAAGAAGCATCCCCGAGCGGCGACTACGTGTGTTAAGTACGAACATACTCTGGCCGGCGCACCTGGACCTGCGATGGCTGATCATGAGTGATCAGCTACCGATTTGATGAAAAAGAATAAACAGCACAATTACTCGAAATTAGGATTAAATATTAATTAATATTGGACTTAACATTTTTTTTATATTTTTCATGTTCGTAAGAGAGATGGAGAGATCGAAAAACTGAAGAGAGAGAGGGCGAGATAAAGCGAGAGGTCGGTCGCGCTCACCTTGTTCTCCCACTCGAACTCGGCCCACATCTGGCGGAAGTCCGCGTCGGAGCAGACGGCGGGCTGGATGTAGTCCACGATGTCGATGTGCACGTCGTTGAGCACCACCACGCCGCGGTCGGCGCCCGCGCCCGACACCTCGTACACTGCGCGCAAGTTGAACGCTTCGTATTCAATGGTAATCGTTTGTCGCGCGTCAATCACTGGTGAGCATCATGATCATCAGTGCACCGTCGGCCGCGGGGTGGCGGCGAGGGGCGCGTACCGATGTTGCCGAAGATGATGCCGTTCTCGGTGGAGGCGACCTTGACGTGCGCGCGGATGGTGGCGTAGTCGCGCGGCGCCAGCACCACGCCGGCCGGCCGCTCCACCAGGCGCAGCTCGCCCAGCGTGGCCAGCTCCACCGTGCAGTTCTGCAGCGTGTCGTCTGCGCCCGCGCACCGCCGAAGGACAAGCACAAGCGAGCCGTTTAGCCTAGCGGGTCATTCCTGGAACTTCCCGCTGTGTTCTTGCCACATGTATTAGATGGATAATTTATGAATTACGGGAATACGTTGATCAAAATTTTTCAAGCACGATATTTCTCAAATTGATCCTTCGATTACAAATAAATTTATAGCATTTTACGCAGTTGTTAAAAGGTAATTAATTTTCGGGCTGGATTCTTTAACCGTTGAAAAGGCATTTTAAAAATATATTTTTTTGAATATCTCATTTTTAAGACTCTTCATAATTTACAAAGTCAAATTGTTTAAAGTTTATGTAATCCCCAAGTATCTTCAAACGCGAATGACAAAATTCAAATTTCGAAAATTGCTATGAAAGCAATAACTACCGCATTTTTATTTCTTTTTATATTCATAGCAGAAAGTGAACAAAGGTGAAGCATATAAAGAATAGTAGCCTCTATCGACACCTGTAGTCGAGTTCGAGGCCACTCACCGGTCTGGTTGACGACGAGCACGTCGAGCACGATGTCGTACTGGTTGACGGCCACGATCGCCTCCGCGTACACGGGGTCCGAGAAGCCGGTCAGCTGCGTCACCTTCGACAGCTTGCCGCGGTCCTCCGCGGAGGACGTGCTGCGCCCTGCAGTGCGGGACGACAAGTGCCACCTGTACTACTTTAATGTTACAAACGTAAATTACACCCCGGGGCCGAGTTCAGCGTCTCGCGCTTCAATCGCTCCACCAACGAAGCAGTCTAAAAGGAACGACAGTGGGCACGCAGAAGAGGCGCAGGAGAGGCGTAGGAGAGGCGCATACCCTGCAGCGCCCTGCTCAGCGACAGCTCGAACACGTCGCGGTGCGCGGCGGCGGCGTGGCCGGCCAGCGCGCCGAACACGATGCCGGCCTCCACCGACACGCGCCGCCGCTGCTTCGGCGCCTCGCGCTCCTGCGACACGCGCGCGCCCGCCGCGAGCGCTCTATTGCACTTCATTCTGTCTCACAATGTCGCCGCTTCAGCGCCATGCCGTCTGTACTATATTTGCATTAGGCACATCTAACTTGCGAGTTAATGGGCTTGTTTTTGGGATGGATGACGGTTTGCGAAAAGCGGCAGACAGAAATTAAACGTAGCTAGGCGAGCATAACGCTGGATGGCACTTATTGCGAGCTAGCTATTTTAGGTATGCAATAAAACAGATCGATAACGATATTATAAATAATAATTGAGGTCGCATGATTCTTTTTATTTTTATTAGACTTACATAAATCTGTACGATGGTTATTGGATTTATTGTGTTTATTTGGTGTTTGCCACCTTGCTTAATCACAACATAAAAATATAATAAAATTGCTACGGCATTTTGCGGCGGCTAGCCGATAAGATCTAATATGATTGTCAAATGGTTTAAATAAGACCATATTCACCCAGTCGCTAAAGTAGAACCCAAATAACAGTTAAATCATTACACTAATAAAAGTAGAGTGCGCCGAGTAGGCATCGCGCCAACTCGAGCCCATAAACAGAACGTCGCGTGTAGACGAGCGCGAGAGAGGCGAGAGAGGCGAGAGAGGCGGTACCTCGGCGTCGGGCAGCAGGCTGGCCAGCGCGCGGTCGGGCAGCGCCAGCAGGCCGGCCAGCGCGGCCCGCGAGCGCGCCAGCAGCGCCGCGCGCACCACGGGCGGCCGCGACGCCGCCGCGCGCAGGCACGTGGCGCCGTGCTCCGCGTCGTCCGCCGTCAGCCCGCCGCGCGCGCCGCCGCCGCTGCCTTTTTTAATCCGCTCGTTATTACTTTACGATTAGATTCCGTTAATAAATACAATGTGTTTGTATATTATATTGTGGACTGTTATATGTGGTCACATCGTTATCGTCGAGTTGGCCACGATCGGTTCACTGTACTTGCAACTTGTAACTGAAATCAACATGATGCATGTTTTCGGTCGATAATATCGCTTCTAAGATACATCTTAATTTAAATCACCACAGGGCTACCTTAAAACGTAATTTGCACTGGACTCGATTAACACTAAAGAGTTCAACAAACATAGACCATAATGAACTTCCAACTCATTCAATGATCATAAGAAAGGAGGTACGTCACAGGACATGATTACCAGCGTTTTGCTTGTGGTAGGCCAGCAGGGCGGCCGACAGCTGCAGCGCGCGGTTGGCGTCCTTGGGCTCGGACAGGCGCAGTGCCAGCTTGGCGAGCGCGGAGCACGCGCAGGCCGCCGT
>DWTO01001145.1:0-17231 GCA_018244755.1 Jemadia pseudognetus
GTAACCGGTGACACGTGGGAGTGTTCTGCATTCCTCTGCCTACCTCCTCGGGGATTACAGGCGTGAAGTTACGTTTAATTTTATATGTTGTATTAACCTGAATTTAGAAATGTCAAAAGTATTATGCTTCTAATTAATTGTAAATGTGTACTGTATAGTGATGTTCTAGAAAATTCGAACTGTAAGGTATAAAAATTGGGAGTGATTTCTGTTTGTGTAGTAATATTTTTTAGTATTGGAACATTTACGTGCAACTCTTACGGCGTTGACAATAATTCAATTGATGTGAGGAAATATACGCGGAGAGATGGAGTTAATTTTTAGTAAAATAACGAGACAACATGTGAAATTGTGCCACCGAAAATTATTACCTGAATGTTTCAAAGTTGATCGATTCGAGCGATTCACAGCGAAGGCGCAACGCTGCCCCAATTAGATAGTGTTATCAGTGGCTTCCGTCTCGAAAAATTAATCACTGTGCCACCGACACCATGCTCGGTTAAATGGGGCACGATAAATTTATACCCAAGGAAAAATTCACCTAACGCCTGTCACTGAAGCGTCGTGTTCTAAACGGTGCCGATTATATGATTTTATCAATGTAAGTTACAACGTACGCTCTTTATATATCAAGTTGTTCATTCGTGTGTTTTTAGCGTTGAAACCATTAGCAACTAGAGTAAATTATGAAAAACAACTCATTTTATTTGGTGAAACTAATATGACCCGTATATCCAACGGCAAGCAGTCGTTTTCAGGTTGTAGGAAGACAGTCAATGATGCCAACTTCGTTGACGTGCGAGCGCGGACGGATCGAAAGGACACGACGCTCATGTAAAATCGGTTACAGGTATATGAATTGTAAATTTTAAATTTGCATGGCATGTACATAAACTTGTGAAGCACATATATACAACGTAAAATGCTAATCTCCCGGCACGATTGCCGATAAAATAGGATAGTAAAAAGCTCCGCGCAACGGCAAATGTATGTAAATATGGGCGCAGAGAGAACGGCAATATTTTAGGCGGAGTGTGCCAGCGGCAATAACGGGGCTCATTACAAAAATATTATTCAGCTATTCGCGCAAATGTTTTAAAAGGAAAAACGCTGATTTCGCCAGAGAAATTTATCGCTTAATGTAACTTTTGTTACTTAAAAATGATTGTTTTTGTTTCACTGCTTGCTGTTTTGGTGTGCTGTTCAACTTTTCTTGCCTAATAAACGAGCGTATTTGTTATCTTTGTATCAATAAATTGATGTGTTTATGTACGAAGTGCAGATACAAGAGTATTTAATTCGGCTCACAAACATGTAACTTCCCTTCTGTACTTGTAATGTCTGAAACTGCGTAAAATTATTTTCGATTTATAACGTTACTAGAGCTCACAGATAAGGATGAACAAAAAAAAAAACTCACATTCGTAAGATGAAAAATATCTCAAATTTTCTGTTGAGATATAAATTCTCATAGTGCTTTAAAGAGCCAATTATTAAGATCTACGATTGTGCCACGATGACGTTAAAAAAGAATTTATTCGAAAACTCGCTCGCAGCTGACGTTAAGGGCTATTTCACACTAGATTGCCAAGGTTAGCGTTATGAGAGGTTACGTAAAAATTTGCAGTGACTGTAGGTCAACGAAAACAGCAAATTGTTTTGAAGGTCAATACTCACATAGTGCTCATCCGGTCAGCGGGAGGAATAGGGCTTTGAGAGCAGGTATCTGAATATGCAGATCGTAATTTTTTCGAAGCGATGCGTATGTAAGCAGATTTTATGAAACAGTTCATATATATTTCGAATCTAAAACATCAGAAATCGTCGGTAAACATGATACTTACCACACCAATGAATAAATATGATATAATATAACATGCAATTCATAAATGCTATACATAAATAATATACATTTCAATAGCCATTGTTTGGCGACGTCGCCACGGCTTACCGATGTGATACGGCCTTAACAAACAGAGACAATAATTATTTTACAACGTATTCTGTCGTATTTTATCTGTGACATTTACAATTTCGCATGTTTCGTTTGGCACAACCGCCGCCACGGAATTAGAATGCCACAAGTTTTCTGCCATATTTTATTGCTTTTAAAATGTCATTGTTAAAATTACGTTATGTTTGTCTCTCTTTTCAAATATGTAACGAAATTGATTGTGTTTGAGCGAATTTTTTCTGTAATATTTTGATGACTAGATTATTATTTACGATATTTAATTGTAATCCGATTCGCTAAGCACGTTAAAAATTCAATCGCTTTAGCACAAATCCATGCCATTTCTGCAGTTATGCAGCAAAGCTTGAATAATCGCGAGAAGTGGTATAAAGCTTGTACCAAATATATATTCTGAAAGTAACATATTTACATTTGAATTTCAGTAACTTAACATATACAAAATTTGATTACATACACATGATTTTTTTTTAGTTGTTGGATTTTTAAAGCACAGGCTCTACCTAATTAGGGTTCAGATGGCCGGGTGTGAGGCGAGCTCACGGGATTATTATTATTATTATTAATACAGATGTATGTGCGAGGGGACTCTCTGGAAACAGATGCATAACGTCAGCAGGCCCTTGACTATCGCTTAACATCTCCTCTGTTTAATTATATAATAACCCAAAATAATATGTGGAATTTCTGGAAAGCTTGTGATATACCTATGCTGCAGTTACGCTGAGACTGTCATAGAGCGCCATTTGGTATTGACTAGGAGTTAATATCATTGTATGAATATTTTAGGAATAGCATGAAATTTCCTTTTTTTTTAAATTAGTATCATGCCACTTCAAATTCTTTACCCAATAACTTATAGAGTAATATTAGAGGAAATAATTGTTCCTAGAGAATAATTTACATACTATACTTATAATATATGTATACAAAAATATAGTAGTATTAGTAACCTCTGGTAATAAGTTTAGTGGGGCAAATATTATTGTTTTATAAGAGTCAACAACAGTTTAATCGTTACACATTCTACACGTGTGTATTGATTTTACATTGAAGTACAATTACTTCAGTTCATTTGTTTCAGGGGCGCACGCAGAGGCTTCCGCCGCTGAAATTATCGCAGTTTATTTTTCCTATCATTGTTAAGATTTCAACTCATTGTCACAAAATTTCATATACATTGCTAAAATACTAGCGCAAAAATAAGGCAGAAAAGAATGTGGTCTGAGGTCTGAATTTATAACAATAGTAGACTTACTGGATTTATAGGTTCTAAGAAGTGTAAAGTCACGCATAAAACTAAACAGATTTTCTAAAAAAAATGCACTGGTGAAATTGGAAATACAGAAACGACTTTTATTATGATCGACTTGATAAGAAAAAACATTACTACAACGGATATTCTGTGATACATTTTGCGTATCATCAATCTTTTTGTCGCTGGACATATCAAGAACTGGCTGCATCTCGGTTTCCACCAAGGTCCAAGAAGGTCCAAGTCAAACGCGAGCCTATTGCTAATAAGCTACAGAATCCAAGGTCTGTTTTCTTTATTGAATTACCGAAAAATTAATAACTTTATAAAATCGGAAGTGCATGCTCATATTTGAATCTCAGACATTCAGGATTAAATACAATTTAAATCTGTGAGATCTTCACGATGAACTTATCTCAGTACGTTTAAAAAAATACATTATACTAATAATTAATCTTAAAATACCTACTATTGTTTTGGTAGTATTTAGTTTAGTAAATTAGTAACGAAAACAATTAAATGTTAATGCGATTTTTATTGCATAATCGGTTAAGCCACCGGATAAAGCACGCCACAAATTGGTGAACGCTATTACCGCTTGGATTTATGATAGTCCGGAATTTAATTATACAGTGTGTAGAGAGCCTAATTTATTGGTTTAAACTCATTGTTTTCAATGTAGCGTTCATTGTTTGTTTCGTATAAAATATTAGCTTCATAGCTCTACAATCAACAATGACGCGTTCTATAATTTCAATTCAACACATTAATTGTAGTTCCTATTCTATAACTGTACAAATAGTTAGTGATCAAATTCGACCGTATTTCACTAAGTTTCATTGTGAAAGTTATTGAGGCATTTGTGTCAAAGACTCTGTCTCTATAAATCTCTACGATGTGCTGTTGTTTGACCGCGCCTGTAATCTATGCTCCTGTTTTTGTAAATACCATAACGTTGAGAGTATTAGCATAAATTATACTCTTTAAAAGTGTGTAAACTACATATTCTATCAAGGTGTAGTAACTATATACGCGGAACTGGGAGCGGTTAGGTGAGAAGAACTGAAGATCAAGCTCAGTGGCTTGCTATTGGAGAGGCCTATGCCCAGCAGTGGACGGGAATAGGCTGACGATGACCATGCTGATGTGCGACTCGGACGTATTGTGGGGTATGTATTAAAAGTGAGAAAATATTTTCTTTTAGCAACCGTCTATTCCTGAACACTGGTTACCACCAATGATAAATCTAAGCAAGACGGTGTTATGATCACCCCATTTGAACTCATTAAAGCTTTGTTTAATGACGAGATTCGATTACATGGTTTGGATTACAGGTGTTGAAAGAAAAAAGTTGTTACTAAATATATATGAAAAGACCAAAAAATTGACTGTTAGAATGTCGATAAATGTATTTGTAGATCACAATTCCGTCACAAATTACTCGATTCCAAAAACAGAAATTTAATGGGGTTTCGGTAATATTAAATATATCAATTGCCCTACTTTTGAAAAGGTTACTAGCAATTTATTGGTGTGAGTATGACAGTTGACTATGATTAATGACTAAAGTTAAAGCGTATAGAAATTTTTCAACTGGAATACAAAGGCTTACAAGTTTCGCGATAGTGTATCGGCGGTTACGCTCAATTCAGCTCAATTTGTTTAACAATAAGTACGATATATACCTTATAAATAGTTTAATTACTAGCAGTTAAGTATAAGTGATATTTAACGGTAAAATTTCGATAATATTACAAATATATGCAACCACACTTCATTCAAAGCGGTTAATCGAGGTCCTGTTACGTATCTTATTTCCGTATGACCATATGAATTCGGTGAAAGGCTGATATTATCAACTGAGGGAGTAGCTACTAGTATTTTACTGGATATCTTTAAATGCGCTGCGGTTAACTGTATATAGATGTTTCCAGAGTCGCTTTACCGCCAGCTATCGTTCTAGTTAAGTCCTAATATCAACCAAAGTAATTTTCGCAATATATGTCACACTTGCTTCAGATCGCTTGCAGGTGTCTGGGCAGTAGCGGCTTCGTGAGACAATCGGCTGTTCATCTGTGACTCTCTTTAAATAAAATATGGGAAGATAAACAGAATAGTTCTTCATATCAAATTTTAACCGTAACTGAAGTGGCAGAAGAGCGAGAGACTAAAATATATTTAAAAACAAATATAGGTATTAAACAAAAATTAAAAAAATTACGGCTGTTATCCACGAAGAAGTAGGTAGCAAAATGTAATAAATATACTCCGACGTTTCACCAGTTACGTTTACGTCCCACAGTGGAACACGGAGTGAACGTATTGCCATACGGCGGGCACATTTCCAGACTCTGAGACACTACTAGACATTTAGTAATAAAAGATTAGAAGATTAGATAGAATATTAGAGTGTGGATAGAGCTAATCGCATAGATACGAGTGCGATGTAGGTTACGGCGACGTGTGCGCGCATGTGTCCACGCGTGTGGGGCCACGTTGGCCAGCTATTCGTGCGCGCCGCGGGGGCTCGCCGCAGGACTCAACGGAACATTGGTTACTTTTCACGAACAATTGGAGGCACCGGCTGACGAAGGTGTCATGATAATACTTTGTAAATTTACGGAAACAGATATGCCTGTTTCCGTAAATTCAGTGGTTGCGTATTTGATCAATATGCCTTCTTATACTATCTTTAATTATAGAAATATTCAAAGTAACTGAAAGAATAACATTTATTGATTTGATAAATGGTATTAGAATTATTTGTAGAGGGAGCGAGCATCGGCATCTTCTTAAGTGGTTTGGCAACCTTAAGAAAGTTCTGGGATGCAAAAAGCCCAGGACCGGATAGAATTAAGTACGTCCTATGTCCTATTAAATAAGTTCTATGTCCAGCGGTGGACATCTAAAAGTTAATGGATGAATGCGTTATAACTCTTCATACGAAGTGAATCTCCTAGTTCATGGACGTAACTTGTCAGTCAGATTTTGATCTCAGATGGAGTTGGAGATGAGAAACTGATTCTGGAGAATTAGGCACGTGTTCTAACATTGTTCGTTAATTGTTTCTATAGTATAGTATTACAAATTACCCTTGATTATGTCGATTAATTTTCAATCCTCCATCAAAATAATAGATCGAGTCCTAAAAAAATCCTTAAAACTGTAGCTTAACGGTCACAATGACTTACAAGTTACAAAGATATTAAAAAAACATTTCAAGATTACAAACGAATTGTTATTGTCATGGAAAATTGTGCCTGTATGATGCAAGTCACGCTGCTTGTATGACGAAGCAAGACAGAGGTTTCATTGTCGGAGTAAGATAACCTTATCATGCTTATTTCCGAGTATCATTAATATACTCTGTAAAGAAGTTGTAGTACTGTAATTTTACATGAACCATGGGGTAGGCAGTGAGCCCCAAGTGTGCATCAAATATGCCTCTTCTACTTCACTCACTTCAAAACACGCTTCATGTGATTTCATAGGTACTTTTGAAGAATTAACATAAACAGATTTTAACTCGTGAAACATGCGACTGTACTACACTGCTCTGCCGCCTCTCGGGGATTACAGGCGTGATGATAAGTTTTAAAAATATCTATGTATATTTAATTGACATTGTAGTCTGTAAAATATGTACAGGTTTGCCCGAGGCAGTACCATTACATCTATTACTGCTGTAAATAAATTGTTAGAAACACACAATCGTTAGTGTAGGACGCCCTCCGATCAGGTCGGATGACGATCTGCGAAAGGCTGCAGGCAGAAGCTGGATGCGGCAAGCCGAAGACAGGGCGTGATGGCCCTCTTTGGGGGTGGGGGTATGTCCAGCAGTGGACCGAAATAGGCTGATGATGATGACACAATAGTTTGTGTTTCGGTCCGTGTGGCCGGATTGCTGGTCCACGTGCATACTAGAGGCGACCGTCTTAGACGAGAACAAGACAATGTATCTACGCATCAAACACTAACTACAACATACTGATCAGAACTAACTACATAGATGTCGGATAACATGACGTTTACCAACACTGGTGAAAAGTGGGCGTACTGCACTCCTCTGCCTATCCTTTCGGGGAAATAAGGGCGTGATGTTATGTTTGTATAGAAGGCGTAATATTATGTTAGTATAGAAAAATTCACATTGATCTTTTATCATGCCAATCTTGGCATGATCTATTCAGAAGCGCTCTGGTGCAATGGCAACTATGGAAATAATAAAGTTATACCAATCACTCGTTTCTAGACGTGTAATTTGAATAACCTCGAATGTTCTCTTTGTGCGTGGACTGGATCTCTTAACCTTCAGCCATTGTGCTCGGATTGTTTGCTTCCGGGCCAGTGGACGTCATGATGTAAAAGTTTTCGATTCGAGTCGTATTGTGTTTGTACTTACGACTTGATCGCTATTCATCAGCAGTGATGAGATTGAAAATAGTTCACGTAATAAGATCATTTTGTATGTTGCCAAGCGAAATGATCGAAAATTATAATATGTATAATATATATTAATCAGTTGTTGATTATGTCTTGGGGTGTAAAAGAAGAAAAGCTAATATCATGTTTTATTATCACTAAACTATTATACTTATGCTCTGTTGCACCTAAAAGCACCGTAAATATAAATCCTACGCGAAATTAAGTAGCGTTCTCAATTGTAATATTTCTAGCAAAACATACGGAAACCTGGGAAACATTGCAAAAACTATTCACGCAAAAGTCTTGTAATCCAAGCGGAGACATTCCGAAACTTGTACTGGTTTTCAAGAGTCAAGAGAAACTAGCCTTTACAAGAATGAGAGTTACCGTTTCTCCTATGTACACTCATTGTCCTGTCAATCTGTCACTGTACAGACGTGGCACGATTTTACATAAAAGCTTAACCTTTGTTCGCGCAGATCTGATGACAACGATTGTATCTTTTCAGAACCGAACGAAGAAAACAGTTACAAATGTCACACGAGCTTTGGAGCGGCTGGAATGTCTATGACACTTTTTGTTTTATTCAGAATTCATTTGAAAGATACGAGAACGCATAAGAAATTTAAGAAAGTTTTGGATTCAAGAAATTTAAGTGAGTTATGAATTTTATGGATAGTATCTGAAAAATGTTGATAAATAAATCTCGTAATTATAAAAATGCATTACACGTTTTTTAAAATCATTACTGTAAAATTTATTCATCAAATAAAAAAACCATATGTATTAAAGTAACGCTAATTCTTTATCCCTTCTACTCCTTTCTATTTATTGAAGTTCCAAATAGATTTTTATTAAATACTAATATCAACAGCCGTCCATCAAAATCTTTATTAATGTTTGACACATACTCGTGAGCACAGTTGTAACAGCTGTTAATAATGTCATGTTTGGTTAGTAATATTGTCGTTCTCAGATTATAACAAAACGTACGGTGACTACCTTGTATATTTCCATCGCACGCAATTGTTATGTTAAGGTGCAATAACAGCCGTCTGTTTAATAAATAACTTTGATTACAGCTTGTGATAATTCGTTGCGAAGTTTCCAAAACATCCGCTCGTCGTGTCCAAACATTTATGACGGCGACGTCTTTATTATACTTTTGACTCATGCCTAGATTCACCGATAATTCAATATGATGTAAGACAATTGGGCGAAGTACGATTGGGTTTTCCTAACTTGAAATTATCAGCAGTAACTCTGCGTCTGGATTTGTTCCAGCTTTATGGCGATAGCTTTACTTTCTGTTCCATGGTGGGACTACTGGGAGTGTGCTACACTTCTGTGCCTACCTCTCCAGAGGTTAAAAGTGTGATGTTACGTATAATATAACTGCTGAAACGTGGGAGTGTAATACACTCCCCAGTCTCTTTCTTTCGGGGAAATACATGCGTGATAATATGTTATGTTATAAAGGTTAACAGAGTCCTCTAAAGGTCGCAGTCTCATTGTAAATTGAATGTTATACATAGATGTCCATAGATAACTATAACCATTTGACCGTCAGGCGGTACGCTTGCTTTTGTCATGTCAATGAAATAGGCATTATGTTTGTTGTATATATTTTCTCCAGGAATTAAATATTATCAGATGCCAAATTCTGATGTGAGAAATTTAACGTACATCATACACGTACAATAAACACTACTATTCTTTTGCACAATTTAAAGGAAACATTTTATAATAATCTGTATAATCATATGTGGATCTATTTGAAAAATGAATAAAAAATCCTGTACAAAGTATTGTTTACTGGTATTCAATTTGAACGATTCTCGACATATTTTTGTACTGTCGACATTGTGTTATCTTACAAATAATGTACTTTTATCATTGATACAAGGTTACGACTTCAAACTTGTCTTACTGTTATACAACATAGTGGGAAACTGTCCAAAATATTAGTAAACGTTTGAAAAAACGATAAATTTGTGAGGTAGTAGATCTTATTAGATCACGTTCTCAATACAAATTTTGATGGGTGTAATAGCTAATTTTATTCACCACTATGTTTCTTGTAATCCGCGTTAAAATCTGTTTAGAGAGACCCCGCGAAAGAGATGCAAGACGTGGCGTCGTTTGCTCGGGCGCAGCTCGCCGTGTGGCAACGTCGCCTCCAATGTTTTGTAAATAGACGACGATTGTAGTGCGAGCGAGACAGCTGACCACGCTAGTAAGGGACAGGAGTACAGAGTCAAAAACATAACAAAAGTGGACTTTATGGTGTTGAAATAATGGGTTTAAGAATAAAATTCATGTACAGTTATGTGTTTGTCCGATATTGGGAATCCTCGAGGCAACGTTGCTTGAAGCTTCATTATCGTTTACAATTGTTACCGAGTACAATATTGTGTGGAGTTTATTATTGCCTATTATTGATTGACCCCGAATGAATTATAAACATATATTTACACATGTTTCATATGTGTAGATAAATGTGGAATGAAGAATCTTTATATTAGAACAAACGAATTATTTAAAAAAGTAGTTGCTGTTTGTTTTTGGAAGTATTGATATTCAATTCGGAAATATTTTGTTAAATTCCATAAGTCTTTATTATATACGTCAGCTTAATATTAATTGGGCATACTTATTATTATTTGATTAGTTATTAATTTTCTTTGGGGAGTTTAATTACTATGTACTTTATTATTATTATTGGCTTGGCTTATTGTTAGTAAATCAGAAAAGAGATCTTGATGTTCAAAGGATACCTGCGTTGATTCAGGCACTCGGCTATCAGTAAAGGACTAGGGCATCACTTTAGTAGAGAGCCATTGTTGTAATATTTATAACCGACTTCAAAAAAGAAGAGGTACTCAAATAAAAAGAAAAATTGTACCTACATTATATTATCATAACAATTTGATTGACTTTAACTAATTATTTTGTTACTTTTTAGAGCCTATTAATTTGCTTTGGAAAAGTTTTATGAAGGTGGTTTTTTGTTTAGTGAAAATTTTTGTTTATAAATCTTTAAACTTGTTAAGAATTATTTTAATAGATTTTTATAGCAGTCCGTTGAATACTACAATAATGAAATTGCCGAAGAATTAGTACGTTAATTCCTGAGATCCGTACTAAAGATGCGAAGGACCTATAAATTTCCATTATAAATCCAATCCAATTATATTCAGATCCAGTTAGATCTTGGTGCATCCCCTTAACCTGCAATTCCATCAACTCGACCGAGATTGAACATTAAATTGGACAGAGGATTCAGCTCTTAGCGGGAGAGTCGGGACAAGTTAATTACTAGCTTATAAGACATAAATAAAGTCATTAGACATAAGACAATAGCGGTGTTCGTCGTTTCGTAGATTTAGCTCTTTGTGGGAGATTCTAGACCAATTTCTTACTAACTAATTATACATCCACAAAATGGGACACGTATCTTCCCACTCGCAACCAGAGAAATAAGCTAAGATAGATATGTGTTTTCACCATGGTGTTGGCTTTATTTATTTTTATATTGATTTGTAAGAAAACTTGTTATAAACAAAAATAAATAGTAATTAAGTAGTATTTTTTTCTTGAAGTTCTCATACCGTAGTATTTTGGATGTTTGATGTGTATAATAAATAACAAATCAAATATACTGGTATAAAATATTCAATGCTCGGGTAGGAACTGTTTGTTTTTTTTGGTTGGTTGGTGAATCCTGGAAGCGTCTGTAATCCTTTGCCTATATCTTCGGGAAATATAGGCGTGAAGTTCAGATCCAAAATAACAGTAAAGTAAACTTTTATGCTGTAATTTCCGAATTTTAACTACAAAAAGTAATCAACCAAAACTTGGTTAAAAAAAGGTGCCAGGCGCAGAAAGTTGAATTTAGAATTTTTATCAAAGTGTCTATTGTTACTAAACGCGGAAATAAGAAATTTTCTATTTTCAGTTCTTACTAAGTTTGGCATATTTTCAATTGCGTAAGGTAAAGAGACGGGTCCGGCTATCGTCTGATTCGTTACATAAGTTTAAAAGTTTTGAGTGGGGAAAAACATGTTATGTAATAACTTCGATGTACTGATGCATTAAAGTGCTCGTAGGCTTGACGTGCTTGAAGAATGTTCGCGATGTGTAAAGAACAGGTACCCAATAGTGACATATTTCTACAGGAATTTCCGTGCATCGGAGGGTAGGCATGATAAGAAGTTGCTTTTGACTGTTGTCGATAAGTGACAATCGTTAAAACCATCAAAGGGTATTGAGTCGGCTTCAAAACATCCGATAGATAAGGTCGCCACTTACGTATAATAAATTTGGGAGCAGCGTGCTGGGGTATCCTGTCTATCTTCTGTAATTGTAGGACAACTAGTAATAGGACGTAAAATGTACAAGAAATCTTGTATGTGTAAATCCACAAAATAATCATGCTTCTACAATGGCATCCAATCTTAAATAACACGTCTAGATTGCTATTTAGAAAATTTTATAGCAGTAAGTACATTTCATGTTTATCCGTGAGTAGTACCTTGGAAAATATAGCAGTAGATACCAGTATTGTAACCGTATGCCCGAAATACGTGTAGAGATGGTAGAGTAACAGTTTCGAGACGTGACTGGAATGGTTAACATTGAAATTCAAGTTGCCACTTTAATTTTGCAAAGGCTTTCTTCACAAACGTGATAGCCGAAGCACATAGACGTGGGATAGGTAGGAAATTTTAATAAATAAATAAGCGAAAGGCGGGGTGGCTTCGAAATACGGCCGGGGTCGTCGCCCCATCGACCGCTCCCCCCTCACCGTATTGAGCCTTCGCGGTACAATATGTCTTAGTAATTGTATATATCTGAACTGAATATCGTAATTGAGTATATTCGGCATTTGGTGTCCCACTGTTGAAGACAGGAAGAGGAGAAGTTCACAGTCTACCACGCTGACGAATTGTCGGTTGGCAGTTTGGAGTATATAGCTATACGATGGTTCGGACATGTAGAGAAAGGCAGATGAAAGAATAATAAAACGGATGCGGAAAGCCAATGACAGTGACTGCAGGTACCATGGTGGTCCAAGGACGATCTATTATGACAGTTGTCGTCGGATGGGGGAGCCAGAAGTGTGCAAGAGCAGTGCGCGTGTGTGAAGAGAGTGATTAATATGGAAGTGACTCAAGCATGTAAGGGATAGAAATGCGTATTTGGAGTTCGATGTTCTCTGCCTTCCCTGTAACGGACTTGGTACGGTGATTCAATAATGGAAAACGTTAAATTATTTCTTGGAAAGTAATCTGTCTAATTAGATATTCAAATGGTTTGAATATTAATAGATTGAAGATTAATAGTCCTTATCTATTACAATACAATAAAAATTACAGATAATGAAAATAAACAGCTGAAAAATAAACTACTCTACAAAAAAATTATAAACCACGAAAGAGTAATCTGCATTTTAGAAGTTCCAGCGACTACAGATGTCAAAATATAAAATACTGAGTTCAGCTAAGAGCTATTAACTGAACGCATGAAATGTGTTCTCTAAAAATACACACACAGACATATTTCTGTCACCACGTGTGTAAGTGCCCTTAATGTATCTGAAGCTTTATCATTTTGGATGACAGATCGTAATGAATGTTGCATTACTTTATCAAAACTGTTTTATTTTATTCGTTGTAGAACCACCAATGCGGTAACTTTGTAAGGCTTTTCGTAGTAGGTGTAATAAAGATATTTCTGTTCACTGCCGCCAAGTTTACTTGTCTTATTATTATTTTTACTTCATCATCACACCGGGTTATAGTAGAGGTGGGCAGAGGGTACAGAGTGCCAAATATTTCTATTGACATACCTTAAATGCTTGTTAGTTTTTTCTTTTGTTTGTTGTAGGTTACATCGTCATTACAATGTTTTCTCTTTCTAACACAATTGTGTTATTATTATAATGAATGTTGGTTTCTATTAGCTGCTTGTTTCCCGTTTCGTTATCTCTACGTTAATTATAAATTAGGCGCAGTACGATAATTATAATCATATCATCCGACACTTGCGTTATTAAATAATAATTCATTGCGATTACTAACGGCCTACTATTAGTGATGTGACTGATCGTTAGTGATGTTTATTTACATAACGATATTCCTTATATCAATTACAAGAAATGTAGTTTCTATGTTCATTATCCAAGTTTCTAATATAAGTAGATATCATGAATTTCTTTATGAAAAAATTTACTTGGCCTCGATAAAGCAAAGTACATTACGCTCGATTTATTAAAATCTTTGTTAATAAGAGTCTTTCTTATCTATTATATAAGTCGTTCTTCGACTACTCAATTTTATTAACAAAAAAAGGTCATATTAGGAATCATTAATTTTACAAACAGAATTAAAGGAGTGCATACACTAACCGTGCTGAACACTACGGAATAAAAATGTAAGTGCTTAATACGATATGCAACAAGAAAAATGCAACAGAAAACTTAAGCCGGTAAAAGTGCAATACAAATTTGAATGCAAGATAACAACACAGGCAAATAAAACGCAAGTGGAGTAAATACAGTGTGGCGAGGTAAGAATACACTAGATTGATATATTTACCTTGATGTCTTGTAAGACCTGCAAACAAGTAGATGAAAATTAGTTACAATCATATTATATAAAATACACAAACATATATATCCCCACGCCAGGTCCCTTGTAGGGCAGGCAGAGAGCAAATAATATATAAAACAGAAACTATATAGTATCATGTAATATAAATTCAAAACAATACATATTTTATTTCGAATACTATCCACGAGACTAAAATATGCTATTGCATGAAGATATTGTTTGTTAATTTAATAGCGTTTATATTGTCGTCCTATTCGTCATCTTTAAAGTATGCAAAATTACAGCGGGAATACATCAAAAGAAACATTATACATAGGACATTATGGCGAATTGTGGGAAATATAAAATTATGGCGAATATTTAGCACATTTAATTAATTTTCTATTTCCCGTTTCGTATATAAAATTTTGCTAATTAGATTTTGTTAGAAAATAATTCGTACAGGAAGAGAATACAGAATATTAATAAAATGTAGTTTATTCGAAATGTAAAGTATAAATTATAAATGTCTGTTGCAAAATCTATTTCATGAACGAGTACTACCGTAATATTATGATTACGAAGTACAATTCGTTACACCCGGCTATATCGTGTTCGACCAGAAATATTGCAAAATTCAATGATATTTTAAAGTGTGCAAAAGATAAATAGTGCACTGAATTTATTTTCATAAGCTAACGATGTATAAACACGGTGCGGAGTTTGTTGTTGCAGCTTCATCAAATATTTCAATATTTGCGAAGTTCCTCCGACGTTTGAAGATGTAGACACTAGTAGGTACATTAAGCTCGTGATACGGGATCACTAAGGTTCCAGACTCAAGGACTATGTATTCGCTGTAAGCTTTTGTGTTAACTTTAACTCAAAACCCAAATTTATGTCCACCATACGTATGTTGTACATATATACAATGCTATTTAATATGCTTGCTTTCTTTGCGTATTAAAATACGAGATAAAAACACAGGTTTGCAAGAATTATATCTTTATGTCTAACATCTTTAACCATAGTCTGATATAAATTTCAACTTTGCATTTAACATAAATGGCGTTTATTAGCTTTCGAAAAGCTATTCTAAACATTAATTGAAAAGCGTTGTAGATATATTTGGCACTTGGTGCTCTGTATTAACCCCTAAGGGTATATGGCGCGAATGTATGTATTATAATAACAGTGATTGTACTAAGAAATTGCAAGTTATTGGAATAGATAAAATGATTTACTGTTGTCAACTTCAGTATAAACAATTTGTCCGGTCAAGGAAAGGGAAAAAACAGTCCAATATCCGGCGGAAATCTGTGGACCGGCGGCGACAGGCGCTCGTATCCCAAACAAATTTAAACCGCTCGCCAGATCACGTAGGTCAGTTACGAACTTTGCCACTTTATTCACACCGTGCTACCAAGACGAAGGAACGACATATTTGGTGAGATATTAAGATGCGATAGCTATTTAAGGCTGGCACAGTGAACAATCCTAAATTACATCGCAAACTCCTAACTCTTCTCATCGATATTAAGTAAGCCATACATATTTTATTTATATTAGTATCGAATTTTATATGCTACATGTAAGTGTGGCTTGGATATGGACATTTGCAGGCAGCCAAGGAGGGATTGGAATATACTGCTAGCTTGCAGTATTCTTATCAATTTGTAGCTACAAATTGGTCAGAATACAGATTAATAGCTAACCAATATGTTTGAACGTGTGACCCATTGTTAAAGCATTCGAAGAGGTTCAACAATTGTGGTCTAACAATAATGAGGTAAACTACTGCTAAATGTGCTTCTTAAAGCAGGTAAGCGTTTTGCAATATACCTAGATATTTTTTAACATTTTACCGGTACTGCCTATCTATCTCGTAAGGGACTAAGGGTTATGATATAGGTACATAATTGTATATGTTCAAACTAATTTACATTGGGAAAATATTTTTTACAATTTTGTAATGTGTCACAAAATTAATTCATTTGCACCATCACACGCATACCAATGTTCAAGAATACAGATGAGTACAAGTACAAATGAGTACGAATACGAACGAACACGAATACACATTGGCGTTGAAACGCAAACCATAACTCAACGCGTCACGGCTGAAACTTGTTGGCTATGTGCTCGTAATTTGAATTAATACCCCCGTTCGCGAGTGACGGCGTGTGTCGTTGGGAAGTCAGTGAAAGGTAAACGGGACACGTGTTACACAAAAACACGTGTCGCTTAAAGCGATTGAAATAATCGGATTTCACGGCGCACGCGGTCTGCTCACCGGTTATCAGAGCGAAAACGTGCGAACAAATATGTGTTACAGATAGATAGAGAATGGAAGAGACTTGTTCGATATTAATAACATCGCACCTGCAATTCCCTGATCCATTAAAATGATATAAAAAAAATCACGCGGTAAAAAAGATTTGTAAGTCCTTTTTATACATATATAACGCTTTTAATCTACCTTAGCTCGCCTATTTGTCTACAAGTAGATACTATATGAAATTTAATTTTCCTTGCTTTCTATCTTAACTTTCATTAAAAATATGTTTTAATTGTAAATATCTTTTCGAGATGTATCTTGCATTTTTCATTCATTAATTTTATTCATTAACTATTAATAAGACCAACACTTACATATTAGTAAAAAATGACAACACATTCCATGGATAGTGTGAGCTGACACAGCTGAACAAAAAGACATCATTTTGCTCACTTAACGATCAAACCTCATCTAGTACTCACATATCTCGCAGCAGAGCAACAGTCTGCTCGTCGTGTGCGCTCAGTCCCCGGAGATAAGTATGAGCAATGTGAGCCCATGTCAGCAGCCCCACCACTGGCACGCTCGTAAACGAAACAAAAACCTCTTAGCCCACTTTCCACTTAATGTATTTGCTTATCAGTTTGTCCAAATTATCTGTAGTTAAGGTGGAATTATACTAGCTTTAATAATCTACCCAATACTCAT
>DWTO01001146.1:0-17228 GCA_018244755.1 Jemadia pseudognetus
TCCGACCCGGGAATCGAACCCAGGACCTCCTGATCGTCAGTTGCACTTACAACCAACACGACCAACGAGGCAGTCAAGTCTGTATAATACTAAAAATATTTCTGACCAGGGTGAAGATCTGCTTATCCCGATATGTGTAAATTGACGATCATTATACTAATAAACGTAATATTTATGAATATTTCATTTGTATGTCATTATTGGGAACCTATTTTAATAATAGCATTTTATTTCCATGAAACCTTCACGTGTGTAATTTCTTCGCGTTTGTAATGAAGTCAACCTTGAAAGACCCCATTTTAAGCACAATTGAAGGCTTCGATGTCGAGAGCAGTATTTTCCATCGGCCAACCAGCAAAAGTGATTTGAAACACATGAAATTATGGATTACCTCCGTTGCAACCGCGACAGCAGTGCCATAGGTCCTGGATTCCATCCCGATACCATATAGTTTTTTAAACTTAGAACTCTTAGTAGTAGCACGGAATCTTAACATCAAGTATTCATAGGTTTGTTACAATACATTAATATGCTCACATATTTTTCCTTGCTTCGTTTATACTTTCAACAAATATTAGCTGAATGAATTTCCACTAATGGCCACAAACACGCGTCACTTCAGTGGTCATGGGCAGACGCGTAATTGAATTCGTAATTGATGCAAGTTCTAAGAATATTTATTACCGAGAAGCGAGCCAATAAAAAGTCCGTACCTACGTACACAACGGCCTATTGTACTTGGAATAGGGAAAAAAGCTTCCTTAACATTATTTGATAGTAGAGAGCCCGAGGTCCTTTGCATTTAAGACGCCGCAGTGTGTTACACCATTACGAACTGACGTGTTTATAAAATGATCATTCTTTTCGTTAAATATTTCAGCAGAACGAGTCGCCTCGTGGGCCCAAAGTGGGTTTCATCACCGTCAACACTTTTAAACGTTCCACTATTTCGAAGCGTCCTTCTTTCTGAATTCAAATTTAAAGAACATTATTAACAATTCGAAGATGTGTAAATATTCTCCCGGTGTGCTTCTCCTCCGTTGTAGCAAGTGTTCACTCTACGACAATATATGTAGATGACAATACTCACATTACGCGGTATATTTATCCAGGCGAATATTATAAGATAATTTTTGACGCTTCTCTTAGAGCAGCCAATGAAACAATATTATAGACCGTTGTAAGCGGAAACTTCACATTATTATTTGTCCTGTAAGATTTTATAAAAACAATTTTGTATTCCAAAGCTTATTTGCGTGGCAAGGACGATCAAATCGCAGTGTCATTTAATAACTTAAAAAGTATATCTATTATGTGACCGCTTGCGTATGTGTTACGAAGAGGCTCTTAGAACAAAAGAAGGATATTCTGTAACAGAAATAAGTATAAACGTGAAGTACGACCACGTGTGGGCGTTGCGTGCGTGGGTCACGGATGTGAAAAGTCATGACATTTAACAGCACACCCCCGCGCCTTCGAAATGTATCCAGGAACATGATAAAGTAGATAAAGTAGTTGACAAGTTACGTCAGCTACAAGCTCTGTCAGGATAATACACCGCCGCCCACGCGGCGCCCGCGTGTGCCTGTACGTGTAAGTCAAAGGCTTCCGAGAAGCTCGTTTGTTTGCTGCTGTTATTGTGGCGCTGGGCTCACTAGAGGCCGTTCGACTTGCGTATCATCTACTGATTATAATCGCGTTACATCACATCGTTCACGTTCTACGTGTTTATACGCACGTAAACGTGTGACGTAGCCTCGTGTGTAAATTTTCAATACGTTCATGTATAAAAATAGACACAATACCTTTACCGATACCGTTTTATTATGTTTTTTTTTTAAATTGAAACCAATCTGTTGCCTGTCTTGAAGGAACCTTTTAACGCTACTTTTAAAGAAACTCATATCAGAAAAAATAAAACAGTCCATAAAAAGCTTTTTCCCCAGGCACTTTTTTTATTTATTGTTCTTCTGTATAGAAAATTGTTAAATAAAATAACAAGATCTTTTACGCTTAATCCATTGTAACAAACACGCGCTAACTGGCATCAGGGTGGGTCTGTGACCAACAGTGGATTAATACAGATTCGTAGGAACTCACGTTGATAGTTTTTATTCATTTTCTATCAAAGATCAACCGTTGGGATCTACTATCATCAATCATATCGTTACTGTTGTGAGCAGCTACGAATTGTTGTGTTTCTATATAATTTGTGAAGTAGATAGACAAACAGACACACAGTCAAAGTAACTACACGCTTAACATTCAAATCAAGCGCCGATAACCTTTTCTTTCTCCCATCCTTATCGAACCGCGGAATGGCTTACGAAAATTTTCCATTAGCCGTCTTCGGCCTGAGGTAAATCAACACACGGGCGGACTGTTCACTGTTGTGTCTTTCATTTTTGTACATTAATAAACTGCAAATGCCTGAAAAAAAATTAATATTAAGCAATTAAAGAGTTAATGAACGCAGTTTTGAGTAATGGGAGTTTGGAAAATTACAATGAACAATTCTTCACACGAAGTGAAATATGTAAATTGTGTAAACGTTTTAGGATTTACAAGTTTCCGGTCGAGTGCACGGCCGAGAATATTTCCAATTGGAAAACAGAAAAACTCCGACTGCCGCCGTACACTTCCCTTTCCGAGTGGCGCCGACGCGGAAGCCCCAAGTAATTTCACACCTCAGTGCGCATTGCAAATATAAGACTAACAAACAAACCAATGAAAATTACCCCGACCGACCTCGACTCAAAACACAAACGTTACATATGAAATACATTTATGTATATTATCAATTTGCATGATTTTAATGTCAGATGTAATGCCCGCGCATGTTGTTCCGGATAAAACCACCGCTACCTGCAAATTTTCGAGGCATTTTTTACTACATTCACGTTTAAATTAACTGCAGCACTAATTACAAACAACGTAAATACCGTCTTACATCAGCTTTAAGTAACACAAAAGTGATTAAATCATAATCAGATAATGTCTTACCTATGAATACTTAATAAAAAATTACGGAGTAGGTACCTAGGTACTTTTATCTCTTCGTACATTAGCAAATTGGCGCCGAGCATTGTGCCGTGTACGATCTAAAATAAGCGAAGCCTTAGCGTGTCAACGGTTAGTACAATGGATGCCAAGGACCCGACATTGAAATTTTTTTGCGAATGCCGGAACAGAGAAATACACGAACAACGCCAGTGGCGAGGTAGAGTTTCTTTAACATACAAAAGTATAGAGATCAACAGATATTATAGACTCTCTCGTGTCCTTCATCCATCCCCGTATATAGGGTAGTGTAGTTGTGAAACGACATCTAATATTCTTTTAGAAAGCAGTGAAATATACATAAGTTTTGTTTATTATTTAAACTAAAATAAACAAAATCTTGTATTTATTGTGATGTGGCTGTATTATAAAATTATACAATTTCCAAACACCTTATATGATTTTGGAATGTAATGGGATGGGATGTAATGAAATTTGGTAACTGACCGGATAAAAATCGTACAAAAATTTTGTTTGTTCATTGTTGCTACGACAAAAAAAAATTATCTATATATTTATGTACATAGAGGACGTGGTGTCATTTTCGAAGAGTCACGGTGAGAATCGAAAAATTTCGGTTGACATGGGTGAGAAAATATTTACTAGCATACAAAAATTTCCATTATTTATTTAACGGAATCATTACATTACCTTACCTTACATCACGTTACATTACCTTTACAATACCTTACTATGTGACACTTATAATATACAACTCAGTATTAAACTAAGAGGAACGTGAGCTTTGTGGTTTCGCACATCGAAATCATTACGTTTAAGATACTTTCTAAATAAAATAAATAAATAAATTTTATTGAAGAAATAAACAACATCTTAAACGAAATTCAATAGCATACATTTTAAATTAATCAAGTCACACCGCAGCCAGAAATGCTGAACTGTCTGATGAAGAAAAATACAAGCATTTATACGCATATTTACGTCTGTAAGGTAATTGTTACATAAAGATCAATGATTTATGCAATACGAATACCCATTAAACATAGATAAGCGTTGTAAAATTACGGTATTGAGAATGTCTCAACATTATCGTTTGACTTGTAACTAAGCTTGTAGCTAAAGAATTGCTTTACTGATACCATCGGATAAAAATTAAATTAACAATATAATAACAATAACAACCTAACCACATTTCCTTTATCTTTTTCTTTCTTTACGGTATAAGTATCTTCAAATGCATATAACGCTAACATGACCGGGCGGGAGTCGAACGGCAATGGAAAATGAATCCGATTTTATTTCGGTATCTCGAAGAACAATTACCGATGACCCAAATAGTTTATAACAGGCGGTTAATAATTGACGCCGAAGCTAACCGGGCGCTCGGCTCCGCGGCCTCACGACGTGAACGAGTTGCAATGAAAAGTTGCCGAGTCATGCATGCGGTCGCATTTAACTGCTCCGACGTGTCACCCCCACTGTGGCCAAATTGACATTTCCAACGTCTCATGGTTTAAAGCCCGAGAACATAATTATGTAGTTGTACAAAATTAAGTTTAAGGAAAAACAACACACTCGTTGCTAAATTTCGATATAGGTACATATGTTATGTAAGTTCAAAGATGCTTTTGTTTAATAAAGGTAATTATATAGATAAAAGCGTATTCAAATATAAATGAAACCTAACACAAAAAGGGAGGACGGCGAACTAAGAATCCGGAGCATCGCATCAGTTTGAAAGCTCGTCCTTCGTTATTCAATACATCATGCGACGATTTGTCGCTGTCTAGACGACGCGCGCGTTATTTCGGTCGCAAATCTGCGTGTGCGTCATTCACCCTGACGTAACGCGGAAAAAATAACGCCTCAATTGTCACAGCGCCACCTCCAGCGGGTTGAATGCATCGCGAATACTACTTAGTTCCAGCTGAGAGTCGGGAGCGCGGCTGCAGTCCCGCGACAATGCGATTATGTAACACGCCGTCAGCCAACAATAATACGGGGGAGTTTCAGGCCCTCGCGTGCGGTACATAGGTACATTAAACGAGCGGATCGGTCGTCGTTCTTATTGTTCTTGGAAAAGCTTAAGAATATTTCAGGACCACACGCGTTCCGCTCGCTAATAAAGCAAATACACCTCGCTAATAATAGTCGAATGCTAACATGTTTCTTAAACAGTAATAACTCTAGATGTCAGCTATTCAAACGACTTATATTTGAATGAATGAAAAATTGATTGAGGGTATGAAATTGAATGATGATAATACGGATTTTGTTAACCATACATTCAGTTACTCCACGTCTATTAATAAGAGCATTATCAATATCGCATCTTCGATAAAAGACACTTTATTTCTGTAAAAAAATTATAAACTACGATATAGCGTCGAATCAAGCGGATTATGTTACTTAAACATTTTTTCTTTTGCATTACAATTATCACACGAATAAATCCGAAGTACGGGTAAGATGTAGAACCGTTACTTAGCAAAAAATTCATGCAATCAATAGTGGGTCAACGGCGCTGGGCGAAGAACGGTGATTGAGGAGCGAGGAATGTGTGTCAATGTCTGGAGGAGCGCCATCCATCACGGGGTTCCGGCACCCGGGGTCGGTGGCCGCGGCCCGCCGCTGCGTCTGCGCCGCTGGACCACAGCGGGCCGCGCGACCTGTTCCACCGGTGCCCGCCATCACTCCCCACCGTTAAAAGCGTTTAACATTCGCGCTACTTTATATATACACAAAAAGATTGCACAACATCAATATCATTGAAGACAATTGTTGTTGGACACTTAAATTAATACTTCAACTCTACAATAAACTTGGATATTTAGAAAAAAAATGTAATTTTAAACGATTTCATTGTTTTCTCATCGAACGCACCAAGTGACGAGTGGAGATGTAAACATGGAATTAACTAAATTATAACACACTATTTTCCATATCATTCTTCATAATAATATGTTTCCATCTGGAAAAATTCTGCACTGAGAATTAGTGAGTCACCATTGACGCATAAAACTAGGTGACAAGTTAAATGCTGTCTATAAATGTAATGTTGGTAAGGTAATGGTGACGAAGGAGGGAATATTCACCATTAGTAATACCTATAACCGAATTATAATACAATTGAGCACCGGTTAAAACGTGTAGGTAATTAATAAGAATAAGGTCTTTACTGAGAAATAAAGTTTATGAATTTTATCGTATTATAAAGTGATTGGTGTCGATAAGATCTGATAGCATCCGACATGTGTAAGATATAAAACGTATGATAGATTTTTTTTTCGCGCAACCCAACGAACTTGACACGATTGTGACAGAGCACGGAGTGTGATATTCACATGATTTTTTGGAACTTTTACACTAATGGCACTGATAACGTGCCCCATATCGCTCTTAGGCTTTTTTAACAGATAAACATAGACTTGTTAGGATATGAAATAATCTAAATAACAAAAAATATATACAATTCATTATTATTATGCAATTATTATTTACAACTGCAGTGATATTTGGCACTCGGTGCTTTCTGCCTGATCCATAAGGGACCGGGCGTGAGCATATAACAATAATCATTATTACGCGCATGCAGACTGCAATACACAGATCTAAGAGGCAAGTTAACTGCAGAACTAGCTGCGATGGGCGCGGCTCCTGCACTTTAGCCTGCACCTCGGCGAACATACGCACGAGATACAATATGTATATACCTCTAAGTGTTCATTATCTTGCCGCCCCCGCGAGTTCGATAGTTGCAATAAAGATAAAATGTATTAAAACAAGATAAACTTTGTGTTTTATAATTTGATTACGATCACACAGTGACACATAGTCAACGTTATTTACGCCGTATTTATTGCGAACGATGAATATGTGTAAGTATTAAGCACATAGAACTTGCATGTTGCGTCTGCAATCAACGACTTGGATGTTTAAATATACGAGTTTAAATATACGTATACAAATTATCTCGGGTCGAGTGAACAATAATGATTGGATAAATATAACTACACTGCGTTCATCCATTTGACAATCAACGAAAATATGTTTTATTATTTCGTTCACGTGTAGATAATGTACTGAGTTCGAATCGGCGAAGGTCTTAAAATAGTAATTTACGCAACGTTATCATAATAATTAAATTATAACATTTTTAACCTCCTCATAGCTATTACACGTGATCCTCCAATAATATTACATAAATACCGTTAATTGTAATGTATGAATATGAGAATGGAAGAAGACCATTTACGCGATCTGATTTTCATTTCGCGTGCATTGCTATACAACAGCTGGCACAATAAACGGCGATCTTTTAATGATTGAGTTCACATTAAGACACGTAATTATGTACGAGGGAAAATTGTGCTATACGAGCCGCACGCACTGCTTATATCTAATATTCATTCATTCACATGTGCGGGAGCTGTTCATTCACCCGTTCACTCGTTGTATACGCTGTGTCATGCATTATCCATGCTGCTCGATGCGGATGGTACGAGTGTTTAGTTCAATTAGTTAGCTTTGGAGTTACTGAGAACATATAAAATTTTTACTAAACGTTATAAATTAAAGCCCGATACCGTCTCAAAACAAAGTGTCAGACGCGAGCATTATTAAAACACGACAAACCGTAATGACAAATGTGTGACGATCGTAACCTTGATTATAATACATTGCAAACATTCAGTACGCGCGCGAAAATAAATTTATAAGCAACATCACTTTACTTCCTTAGTTAGGTACCTACCCGTTATCATTAGTAAATAACTTTTTATATAACCGTGTTTAATTTTAGATTTTTATTACGGCAATAACACGCGCAGAGCAAAGGTCTATCCCTGTGAGCGAGAAATCATTTAATATCACGTTAATGACGTCACACTGTAGCATTTTCTTTGAGACAATATATAAACATGTACGTACCTATATAGGTACAATCGTAATGATAGTATTAAGTTATTATGTAACAATTTATCGTAAATGACGAATTTCATTAAATAATAGTCTTTATCAGATTAGTTGTTGCTCTCGGGAAACGAAAACAAATTATCTCGCGGCAACGTACATTTATTATAATACAATTTACTTTAAAATATACATAAGTACCTATCTACTTGTGAAGACGATAATGAATTAATTTAAAAATTATGTAACATCACGCCTGTAGTCTCCGAAGAGTTGTTCAGAGAAGTGTAGTATGTACACTCCCACATTCCACCAGTTACATTTACGTCCTAATGTAGAATATACGGTGAGTTTATTGCAATACACCGGGCCCAAAGCCAGACTCTACAAGACAAACAGATAAAAAATATAACTTAGAAAAATCCAACGTAGGACCCGACCCGACGTTTGAACCCAAGACCTCTCGATATGCAGTCGCGTTTGCAGTCAAATAATTTTATTTGAAACGACGAAATGAGGACAAAATTGCTTAATTTAGAGAAATTACATACATATTACATAGTGGCATATCGAAATTTTGCTTTATGTAGACAAGCAAATTTCTATCGCAACACGAAATCAATTTTGAGTGCTCTCCCGTGGTTTCCGTGGAGAGTTATCTTGAGGTCAGTTGTTCAACACGCATCAAAACGCACACACTGTAGATACATATCTAATTGGAAAAACTTAACTGTTCTAAGAGTTGTATATTTTTGCAATGATTCGAACAACTACGTGACTAATACGAACGGACCAAAAAAGATGTTATCTAATGAAAACACAAGCCAAGTTTTTTCATTGCCCATTAGAAGCTAGTGTTCCAATAGTACTGGTGGTTATTAGATACGCATACATTATTCACACTTGTAGTTAGCAGACCTGGAAGGACAGATATAGAATATTCGGCACTAGGTGCCTCTGCCCACCCCGTAAGAGACGTGTTGAGATGATAATATAATAATAATAATACTAGAAGCGACCATCATAATCGTCAGGATACATAGAGGACAGATACATGCTAACTGCAAACTAAGTGGACTAACGTTACCAACGCTCATATTTCTGCAATCCTATTAACATCATCAATTTCATTCACAACCAGTACCAACTGATCCAACCGACACTAAGCAGTCCTATTTCTACGATCATATCAGCTAAGACTGCTGTGTGCTTCTTGGCTGCACTCTTTGCATCAATGAAACGACGGGATTATCTTTGTCGCTACCTTAATACGAGATGACTATTATCGTTAGCCCCGGCAATTGTCGACGTTACGCTCGCGTCTACTCATGCACGCGCCCGTGTTGTGTGCACTGGAAACTTAAACTGTACTTTATGAGTGATGGTGTAAATTGCGGTGCTATCCAACGAGAAAATGATAAGGAACCATACGCTGATACAACACACGCACACGGACACACACACACAAACGTACTTCGTGTTGTTCAAACAAGAGAACGTTAACACATCGGACGGATACAAAAATAGCAACACCGATAGCGCAAACACACTAACACACGCCCACACGTTGTACGTGAACTGTAATAAAACATACATAAGCATATCGAGTGCGCTATGTACGTACAAGACACTCAATTTCGAATGCTATCATTGGAGTTGTTTATACGTGCCGCCGCATCGACCGCTGAACCAATTTCGAGAATTCGCACCGGGATACGTTCGAACGCGGTGGCCGCACGAAAAACCCAACGAGGAGAAAGCTTTGCGAAAAAAAACTAGGTCTAAAACGCGATAACGACTAGCTATCCATTCGTGTTTAGACGTGGGCTCGTTGGATCGGACGGGTACCGGTTCCGTCTGGTTCCATTATCGAGCTGGTGTAGAACGTGGAATGTGGAAGGATTGCGGACTCACCTATATTTATGACATACATGGCCTGGGAGCGCTCGAGCCGCTGCGCGTGCTCCACGGCCGAGTAGAGTCCGGAATCCACTTTAGACACTTTGTAAAACTGTAACACAAACGGTATCCACTGCGTCGAACGCAAGCATCTTATGTAGGCACTGGCACTGCCGACGAGCGGCGACGATCGCACTAGCGTGACACTAAACGCGACTGACAAGTACGAACCGCAGGCGGACACTGACTGGCCGGGTGCGCGCGCGCCGCCCGAGCGCCTCGCTTCATTCACTCGGCAGCCATTCCGCGCTTCGAGCGGCTACAAGCGCTTATTGCGATGACGCAAATCAACATTTGCTAAAACGACGAAAATCTTGGCAATACGTGGACCACGCGCGCGCGAGGCGAAATACATTAAAAAAATCCCTGTGGACGAAACATTGTTCAATAAAAAAAAACATTTTTTAAGTAACAAAAACAAATATTTTTCACGTAACGTATAATTGTACCTCGAGAAAAGTTGACGAAGCCGAGAATTAATTAGTGGATGAAATTACGAGTAACAACAAATTGTAATTATTATGATTACGTTTTTCTATACGAACGCAGGAATAACACCAAATAAAACTGAATAGGTAGAACCTAGTAACACAGCGCACTCGAAACATTGTACCAGTTCATTCTTACAAGGCCCAGCTCACGTCTTGCGATTTACACAATATGTTGAAATTTAAATACTTATCGTATGTTAATTAGATGAATTTAACATCGCCTTGTTATTTCGTAATACTTAAATACTGAACTGACCTAAGGCTCAACTTATTGTTTTCTATTGCCCAAGGGTCTTTAATAACATTGAACAGGCGATTGCAAAATAATTAGTGTCCTAAATTCAATATATAAATAAGAAATCCGGGTACACATGAGCTACAATAGACTAAATAAATAAGTTAATTTGAATTTATTAAAATAAATTACCTACATATTATCACAATACGAGTGAATTGTATATCATCAAATATAAATATTATGTATTAAGTAAATATTATTATGCTCGACGGTTGCCGAAATGATTCAATAACGCAGTTTGTAGAAATATTTATTAATTTCTGTCTTGTTTGGCAACTTTTGTAAAGGAAGAAAGCATAGGGCATTGAGCTTATATCGTGTGTATTATACTGGTGAATTGCAGAATGTCATTAATTATATTATTATGTAAACATGTTAATACAATAATACCACGTATTCTATAGTAGGACGTAAACGTAACTGCTGATTCGTGGGAGTATACTACATTTCTCTGCCTACCTCTTCGGGGAATACATATAACATGGGTATTATCGATAGTCAATGTAAGACGAATTTAGTATCTTTAGTTACATTACGATTCCTCTAGAGGTTCCCCATCTTGTCCACTGTAATGCTAGTTACTAACATAATTCGCCTAACGTCGACTACGCCATCCGCCAAACAGATGTATGGCGGGACAACCTCCCAGCGCGCTCCCTACGTGTCACTTCGCGCGAGTTGTTGATGACTGGGGCGACAGTTATGATCTTTCTTTTATATTGGGACCAAACTGAAAATTCTAGCATTTGGCTGAACATTGCCCGTGAGTTTATTGTCTGTTTTAACCCAAAATATTCCATATATGGACATCAAAATAAATGAAAGAAACCCATCATGTTATCATTTATTGTAGAGTATTGCAAAGTTTTGGCGATTCCATGAAACGTAAGTCCTTTAAGAAATCGCCAAAGCAGACGTAAGTTCCTTTATTGGTCTTCAGAGATTTTCCTATTAAGTGGCGTACTATCACTATTTTCTCTTTAGTGCCTTTACGAAGGGTGCGTGTTGGATGAAGATAATTCCGTAACATTTCAAAGTAACAAGACGGTATTTGTCGTATAAATTCATGCAATCATTTTTATGCAAAGGATCCTGGACTGTATCACTTTCCGGAAGCTTTAATTGTCTCAATATTTTATAACTTAATTAGTGCAAGGAGAATACTTCAAGCGACCCGTCATCGTCACCAACTATTTGCGCACACATCTTGCAGACGCTCTGTTAAAATTGTAAAAGCAGATACGTGCCCGAATGAAAATATGCTTATTAATAAAATACATATCTACGTATTGTGACTTCAGCCATCGCATTTCGTTTCGTTTGGAATAAACTAAAACTATAATTCTCTCGAATATGCAAAAGTCATATCGCATGCAGTATTAAATCTAATTTGATCACGATGTACAAGGTTAAGCATAGCATCGCTATTCATAAGATCAAAGGATCGCAAAACAAGTTATTGAGGCACTAACGTCATTACGTATGTATGTTTGAATGATATCAACACTGAGAATTATTATTAAAACAATTCGCGCACAATGTTTATGTGTGCGTGCCGATATAGCACGGTTTGATTACGCTGTGAATTGACCAATAATATTATTAACCTAAATAGAAAACGCTAGGATTTAAAGAAAAATTTCATGGCCGCTCGAAGTAGTTACAAATGATATATCGGTGCAACCCAGAAAATTGCTTCTAAACAATTTTATTCGTTGTACGCAAATAAAATGTTTCTATAAACTTTTTTTATAGACGTAATACGCATACCCGACCTATATAATCACTTCACGTGGACATCGACAGTGGTCGATGAGGTCTGACCACCACCACACAACAGTGCAATTATTGCTGTACCAGAGCACAAACGAGCGTTGTCCTCAGGCGAATCTCCGTTTCGTTCGGTCAAATTGTACCTACTTATTGGCAACAATAACAATAGAATTACTTGTGCCAGATATATGTAAATAGGACTTCCACTTATTCCGTCGTGGCACGTAAACGTAAATAGTGAAACGTGGGAGCGTACTACACTCTTCAGCCACCTCTTCGGAGATGAAAGGCGTGATGTTAAAAAAAACACAAATAGAGCGATTTTGAAATTTAAATCGCTTATAATGTCTATATGAACGCTTAAATAGATTTTACTATTCCTAGTATGATTGTTATTTTTATCACGACACCGACTATTGTGACCTATTCGTGGCAGCCTTCCACGCGTAGCGCCGCCGCGAGTGAGAAGATTAAAACGTTTCAAATGTGCTCGATAAAACACATGAGTAACACTTAGCGCGATAAAGGATATCGGCTAGCGCGATAAACTAATTTAATGAATACCAATAATAAAATGTTGTAACGACTCGCGCGCCGGCATCTCATTCGACAATAATTGGCAGAGCATGCATTGTGCTAACTAGACAGCTAAATATCTGAGTACATAATAGTGTATACATTTCTAAGTACATAGTATCTGAGGTAACTTTGTAAGCATTCAAAGAACGAACACTATTCATGCTCGTAACCCTAACATTGCCCTTGGACGGGAATCAAACCCGCAGCCTTCAACTCGGCGACCGAGAATCAACAGGGCAGTCAAAATATTACAAGTACATTGCATTGTGCCCAAGATCGCACGATAATCGGTTTAGTCGGCTCTACGACACCTGTATACCGGCACGGGGTCGAGGAATGTATTCTTACTCCGCCCCGACACGGATGATTCACAGATGACGATGATAACGATTACGATAACGATAGTTACGTTATACCCGGTAGCAGGAAATAGGGGAAGACATACTTCAGTTAGGCAATGAAGCAGCCCCGGTGAGTAAGCTCCCCGCTTGCCCCGAGTGCCGACGAGACCCGAACTCGACATAAAGCTCCGTGGGTTGCACGTGTCCGCCCTGTCTGTTCATTATACCGTCGATTTTCGTACTAGTAGCGGTCACAGATAGGGTCACATGTTTGTTCACGGCGTTTACATTCCGGTATTACTTTGTTATTACGTTTTCAATTACACATTTTTGCTAATATAATTTATTTTAGTTCTCAATTTATTTTATGACTTACCTTAAACAGTGACTTTCCGAAATTTATCTATAGGTACTTACATATAATAAAACTGTAACCGATCGCTGTCTGTACATGGCAAATATATTGAAAAATTCATAATGAGAGGCCTTTATATGTATACCCAAGAGAACTCAAAACAATATTTTTTCATTTTGTCTGTTTGTCTGTATGTATGTGTTTACCGAGAAAGTTCAAGACTCCCCTATCATGACCAAACAGATCACATTATGGTTGAGTTGGGAGTCAAAAGTCACCGTAACCGGCGCGCGTATCCAAAGAGAGTGGTTAATGTCGATGTATCATATCACGTCTGTAAGGATGGAGACATGTGGCACACGGTGCTCTCTGCCTGCCCCTAAAGAAATTGGCGTGTTGATGATATCATGATAAAATCTTTATGGAAACTATGGAACAACAAGCGAGTTATTGTTAACTGGACCAATTAAAACTCCGCTGTAATAGTAAAAGTGACATCATGATATTTTCATCTCGATAGATTCCCGCATAGCGATAACGAATCAATATCACTACAAGTTGCCGCTACAGGAACGATCAAGATCGTCAAGGAACTACATACTTTTCAATAAAACATTTGGAACAATATTTAAGCCCAAGAAAGTTTGATACAAAATTGAAGCCGAATTATTACAAAGTTACTTTTGTGCTTTGAATATCGGCTTTCCATTCCGATGGCCTAGGGTTCACTTGACGACACGAAATATCCAGTTTTGAAAGTACATAGTGTGTTTAATTTAACATTACTTACACAGAACTTGTAACAGGGAAGGAAAACATCACAAGGAAACTTGCATCTCGTCGATTTCTTCTTAATACTCTCTAAGGCGGGTAAAGTCTGCTAATCCCTACTGTACACGCTTAGAATATCAACGCACATACGCACGCAAGCACACACGCACGCACGCACGTATGCACGTACTCACGTAGACTATCGTATTAACACTTTTCTTACTGAGAGGACATCCAAATTCAACAAAGAAACGACAAAATAATTAAAAATAATGGTGATGCATATGTGCACATCGGTACAGTTACATATTTCGGATGGCTCCACTATGAAAAACCGATAGTGAACAAGAGTAATAATTAACTCACCATACCGACTCGTAAGAGCCAAACAAAGAGTTGGCACACGCAGCGCTGGGTTGTTATGTTATGTTGGTACTGGACTCAAACAAATCCGACGTTCTCGCGCGGTGTCTTCAAGTGGTCTCGTTTAAACTGAATTTCGATGTTAATTTCTTGGAAGAGGCTAGGAAAGACGTCATGAACGTGACACATCCGTGCGGCCTCGACACTGGCGGCGCCCGCTGAAGATCCCGTAACTACACAGATTTGCTTTCGCGAGCCAAAAATGAATCCTTATTTTTAATATTAATTGGACAGCTGCTTACGATGGAACAGTTTCACGAATAATTTTACGATGTACAAGATTTTGATTTCAGTCAATTCTATTCTCATTAAAGATATGTAGGTATGTATGTAAGATAATGATATATGCGAATGTAGATTATGTAACCATGGACTGTCACGCAGCTGCTTAGACAGCAGGAGGTCCTGCGTTCGAGACCCGGGCCGGTCAAAGTAGTACTGATTTATTAAACTTAAAATCCCCAGTAATAGCACGGAATATGGATTTGTGTCCGGTGTATGTCAATACGCTCTCATCTCCTACTTCATGAGACGTATGACGTAAGTCGTGAACAAGAGTAGGTAATACATATTTCTACCTACCCCATCGAGAAGAATACTGGCATAATATTACGCACATGATAAAGAAACGCAAAATGTAATAGCACTTAAATATTTTATATACTACCATATGTATATTATGATTACGTCAATAAGATCTTTATAGTAGATTTCGTTCTTGGGCAAAGTAATAAAGGTTTTACGAGGTGCTTCAGAATATATTCTTTATCTACATAATCTCAAGACAACCTTTTTGGTTTATACTCACTTCTCAATGAATTCCGACAAAGTACAAAACACGCGAATGCGTTCGATACATATTTGTTGATATATGTAATTAAAATATTATTATAGTGTTCACTCAATTCACTCTTGGACGCGGATCAAAAACTTTGTAGTCGGGAAACTATTGAAACGGCTGTTGTATTGCGATGACGACGAGCGTGTCTCGTTTACATAAATAGGTGTTAAATGTAAGATATAAATACAGGATTAGATCAGAGTTGGGGATGATCGGCGCCCGCGACTCACTCTCCTGGCGCCTACGCGCCGTATTGCAATCAATTTACGCCTTTCCGACTAGACGAAATTTTCACATCGTATATTCAACACAATCGCGTGGGTTTCACAGTGTATGCAAAGTTATGATTTGCGCGCTTCCACATCAGATATGAACACATTTATCGAACACGTGCTGTACGCGAGTGATTTAGAAGCTGTTGGTAAAAAAAATAATTTAGGCAACGTCAGCAATGTTTCAACGGACAATGTAGTTACAATAATAATTAGTTAAGACGATGTAAGTACTAATAGTACGTATGAAAGTACATAATAGATATTTCCGGTTCATAAGATAATTCTTAATGAAAAACATTTATATGCTCGCATTATGTAGATTACGTTGACAGCAAGACAAGTTCTATTGAAGTTTGTTCATCTATAACCTTGTCTTGGCGAAGTCCCAACATACCACGTGTTCGTATTCATTGATAAAGTACGTACATAATCGATTTTAAATAAAACTATAACAAGCTGATTGCGCACTACGACATAGTGGGCATCGTAACCGGTTACAATTGATTAAGCAGGCAACTTCCTTATAAATAAAAATTACCGTTTCAGTTTTGGATTAAATTACAGTTTAACTGTATTAAATACACCGTAAACATCACAGACAACAAATATAAACATAATATATATGAAAAGCTGTAATAGCACTAAAGTATTCGATATCATGAAAGACAATATTTATATAATCAGTAGTCAGTAGGTACGTACTAAAATCGTTGAAGCCCGGATAAAGTTGTTAAAATAAAAGCTTGAACTCTCAAAAGAAAACAGTGATACAGTAGAACGGTAGTAGCATATAGTTTGTTGGTCATAAGATAATTTGAAGCGATGACATGGTGGCGGCGAGACGAGGCTCCACGTTACTCACGCGCCGGCTGCGCTTGGAACATAAACACAGCCGGCTGACAGCGGCGCCCGCCGCCGCGCGCTTAAATAGATGATAGAGCGGCACATGCGACAGTTAACGAAATTTGATCACCTAATGAAATCAGTCGGTATAAAAAGAGAATCAGCCACATGTGGCAAATGGCTACGAGCGAAGACCCTGCATGTCAATATTACCTGCACTAACAAACATAACGTAGATGTAATAATTTGCTCTGGTGGCCATTGAACCTCACAAAATATGACTAGCGTGACTGACAGTGGTTAGCGAGCCTAACTGTTGCGCCACGGGTCGTGGCTTCGATTCCCGC
>DWTO01001147.1:0-17228 GCA_018244755.1 Jemadia pseudognetus
ATTTCATTGTCTAGAACAAGCTGCCCTTGCAAAACTTGATTTAAGAATTTTTCCCTCTGTTCTTGATTGGCTCTATGTATTTTATTTTCTTGTTCTATTATAGCAGCTTCTTGTTCCTCCCAAGTAATTGTTTTTTGCCTTACAAACGGATTATGTGTTACATTTACATCTAGTATTGGAGACTGAGATGATTCCTCTGGCAGCGGAGGAGTATATTCTAAATTCATATGATTACAGAGAAATTTCATTATCTCTGATGTACCAGACATAGATATTTCGGTTGGTGGAAAAGAAAAATTCCCACCATCTAATTCAATCAAAATAAGATTAGTAGCTAAACAGATTTCTGGACACAACTTTGTTAAGTCTTTGTTACCTGTAATATTCAACTTCCTAAGGCATTTTAGGTTTCCAATAGATGGTGGCAAGTATCTTAATTTATTTTTGGACACATCAAATATTTGTAGGCACTGTAGATGTTTTATGGTGTCTGGTAACATATCCAATATATTTTCTTGGAGATATAATTCAGTCAAGTTTACCAAATATCTAATATTACTTGGTATGTATGAAAACTTATTGCAACTCAGGTTAAGGACTTTTAATAGATATAAATCAGATAGCTGTCCACCTTCTTCAAGAGATTGCAAACGGTTATTATGGAGATACAAATTTTCTTTTCTGTAAACTTTACATATTGAGAAGATACCGGGCGGCAAATGTTTCAGCTGACACTCCGATAGATCAAAGTCGGGTTCCGGCGATTCCTTTGCAAGATACAATTTCCTGTCTAATTTGATCCTTGCATCCCGATGATCTTGCGTATTTTTACTGAATAGAGACATTGTAGCCCGATGCACATTGGAGACAGCACAACCCATTAAATAATAAAGCAAACATATAAAATACGAATTAAATGCAGATTAAATACGTCACCGCCCAAAAATAATCATTTCATTATTAATAAGCATTAACTAAGCTAATTCTTTTATTTATAACATCCTTGATTAGAAAATAACATTAAGGATTTGTCATGAATGACTTAACAGTCACTGTCATTTTATTTCTTTTTTAACCATTAGAAAAAAACAGCAATGGGTGCTTTGAGTTTCACAGATTAAATATATAGAAAATATTAATATATTTTTGCTATAACTATCTTTTTTTTCGTAATCACGTTTCAAAATAAGGAAAAGCTATATAATTTGTATTTGAAATATTCCCTGATAATAACTTTTTTTTTATTTATAACTAATTTTAAGTAACATTAATTTTATGCAATAAAACTAACATATATTAATAAAATTATTATTTATTTTAAGTCAAAAAAAATAACAAAAACACAATATATATTACAATATCAGTAATCCTCAATATAAAGTGTACCGTAAATAACACAAAAAAATCCTTGTTACGAATCACTTATTCATTTGCGCGTTTCCTAACAATGGCGGTAACCTTATTTACCACAACATAATTCGTAAGTTTTGTACAAGGTTAATAATATTGTTTGAATTTAAATTTTTTATTGTACAATTTATCTATTATCCTTTATAAAGTATTGTTCCTGTGAGTCTTCATGTTCGGAACTATCTTTTGTAAACCACTTCTGTGTCAACGGAACTGGCGCCCCAAACAATGAATAAGGGGTTCCTTCATTCATTTCAGAATGATGGATATTTTCAGGTATAAAATAATGTTTCCCAATAGGCAGTCTCTCATTATTTCCTTTTTTCCCTTCTGTATCACGTGTGTAGGAATCTTTGTCATAATTTCTATTCGGATTTTGCTTATACTTTTCTTTTGTATACCAAGCCTCATTTAAGGGAAAATGTCTCTTCAAGGAAATATACGTTCCATCGTTAGTGTCATTAGTGTTGAGTTGTCCCGTTGAATATTTCAAAGGTGCTTTAAATTCTGGTATACTTGATTCATTTGAACTATAATGATAATTCCTAGGCGTATCAATTTCATCGAATTTATGGCTTGCAAAAGAAACATGTTTATATGGTAATGGCGGAAAATTTTTATCATTACCGTTTCCGTCTTTGAAATAACTTTGAATATCTTGTCCAATCGTTTTTAAGTGTGAATCCGCATCACGATCATAATATACATCCTTTTTACGCAATCTACTCGAATCAAATAATTTATCAACTTTCACTATTTCGGGCTCTTTTTCGTGTATTATTATTGGACTGTAGAATTTGCTGTAATTACTATTAAAATCTTCACTGTTCGGGTAAGTATAAGATATATCAGAAAATTTTATTATCCCTACATCATCTTCCATTTCTTCAGAAAACTTACTTGAATTTATTTTAGGTTTTGTTAATGAATCCGTATTTTTTCCAATGTTAGATTGGGTCCTTAGATGAAGTTCATCCGATTGTACATGAGTATTAATCCTTTTATCAATATTTTCTTCTTTATTATCGCCCTGAGTCTGTGTCATCATATTTCTAGATAGAGGTTTATCATAGTCTACTATATCTTCTGATGTTCTTAACACATAAATCATTTCATTTCCACTTCCTCTTCTGTGATTAAGCGTCGGCGACATGGCTTCCGGCGCTTTACTAAAATAATCAAACATATGAAATTTTGGAACAGTGGGTAATCGATACAATTCAACCGTGGGTTTTAACTTAATGACCACGGTTTTACCTTGATGGTATCCTATTCCATGGCCTTGGAATGCTTGGTTTTTATTTTTTTTCTTGTTCACAGCTGGTTTCTTAGGTGTGCTTTCGTCATCTGAATTGTTGGAATCATTAGAATCAGCAGCACAGTACATTCTATTTAATTTCTGTATGTCCTTTTGAGAGAGGCCCACTCTCTGTCCAATTTCCGCTCCACTCTGTAATAAGAACACAATATCATAAGCTACTTTAAATATTTCGAGCAACGCCACATGTAAAGCTTGAAACTGTAACAAGTCACCTGTTTCGGCACAAGAGTGTCTTGGCCGTTAGCAGAAAAAGCTTTTCTGCTGTAATGCAAGACACTCTCGTAGTCGTAACCGACACCAAAGTCGGAGACGGAAAACGAGTTGTATTTCCGGAAGTTATGTCTTGCCGCTGAAATATAATAACACATTACATGTATGGCGACATAATTAGTACATTTTCTTATACAATATCAACATTAAAGGTGAACCAACAAGTGAAAGCCGCGTGTAAAGATTTATGATATAATAGCTAAGTATTTATTTTAAATTATAGTTCTTAATGTTAAGTTAAACGGCTAAGTTTAATATTAAATAGGCTAGCTATGTCACGGTAGAATAAATGTTAGTAATTTGTATTCGAGTTGTGTAAGCTGGTAACGCGTCCAGGTCGTCGATACCGTGAGTTCAACCTAAATACCTTTACATAAAGAGTTGAGTGCCTACAAACAACATAACAGTTACAATATCTTGTTTATAAATCTTACATAATGATTGCAAACTTTACTACACCAATAACAATAAAAATATAGTGTCTATTACCTATAATGTAATAACTGACGCGGAAATTTGTTGTGTACCATTTGTAACAGTAATGCGGATATGAAATGTGTGTTTAATTGGTATTTTAAAAACTCTTACGTTGAATAATGTTTTGCCAGAGTACGTCGATGTAGTCGTCTCGGTCTGGACTGCTTTGCATGTGATAGAAACCCAAGGCGTGGAGCAGCTCATGCACCACCGTCCCGTGCCGGAAGCAGCCGCGGCCGACGGGATGCCGCCCCGACAAGTTCAAAACTTGATACCCGCCTTGGTACCCCACTTGGGAGAAACAACCCCGTCTGCTGCCCTGTAACATGCGTTTTCTATTTCTATATTTCCAATTCATACGTGTAAAGAGTGTAAATAGTGAAATTGGCTCCAGGTGTCCTAATTGTAGGAATAACGTGCATCTAACAGCGGGACGTAGAAATTATTCCAAACATAATAATTACTTTCAATTTTATTAGATATTCATTTAAGTAAGTGGACAATAATTAACGTATGTTTCTGAATGAGATAATGAATGTTTATACATAATCAAGATCTTATTAATTAGGTAACACGTAACACCACGCTTATAATGCACGCGGAGGTAGGCAGAGGAGCGTAGTACACTCACGTGACGTTACTGTTTCTTGGTAATAACGTTGTCACTTTAATTATATCAGTTGATTTGGCGGTGCGAGGAAATTATTAAATTATAAAAGCAAATTCAGTAGGTATAATATAAAATGAATCTGAAGGTTGCGTGGAAGAAATCGCTTGATATAGACATGGCCGCGTTTTGTATACTTAAAACTTAAAGATTATTGTATTCATATCTGTAATTTTCTATTGGTGTACAAATAAAGAGGATAAATAAATACCAGTTTTATAATAAACTAGCTTTACCCTGGGGTTGCTCCCGCTTATAATTTAAAAGTAATGACGTATTCTCTGTATATACGTATTATCAGAAAATTGTTTAAATAATTAAATAACACTTTTTCGTTGGTAATAACAACTATTCCATGTGCTATAATAATGCTATAACTCTACGATATTTAGGGCTTCATAACTGACACTTATTATATTAATTGATTTGTTGCAGTGACTATGAGCGCGACTGCTAGTACTGCGTTCAAATTCCGACGCGGGTACAATATGATTTCTCTAGCTAGAATTTTCTGATAGTGGCTCGGAGTCTGGCATACAGCCAGGTATATGGCAGTATGCTCACCACCTATTCCCTATTGTGCTACGTAAACGTAGCCAGTGAAACGTGGGATGGTACTACATTCCTCTGCCTACCTCTTCGAGGATTACAGGCGTGATTGTAACGTTTTTTAAATAAATATATACCTGAATGACGACAGCGTCACGATCGCCTTTTTTGTACGGTGTGAATTTAACACACGACGCTTGCGCCAAATCATCTATTCCGTCCTGGATCGCTTGCATCTGACCGCTGGCTGAAAATGTATGAGCTCTTTTTGACACAATTCTAGTTATGACAAAGAATCCGTCTCAATTAATGAGTATTTTTTGCCCCTTGACGTTGATGAATGTAGGTGCCGAAGGAGACCACGTCTCACCGATCGTGACCAAGTAAGCCAATAAATCGTGACGTAATGGTCAGATACTGATGGGGGAGTCTGGGAAACGAAATCCGCGCACGTGTTTGAAGAGAGTGATTAATGTGGAATAAACATATCAGATTTATAATGATAGAGAGATTTGGCATTCAGTGCTCTCTGCCTACCTCCTATGGAACCTGAATAAATAATAGTAATAACTTGAAGTGTTGGGTCTGGTGTTCATGAGATAATCCATAAGTCAATATTACTTTTCTGAAATACTCACAAAAATGTTCTTTTTGTATGTAATATGTAACTTCATTGTTTGGCCAGCGTTTCGTGCTGTCCTGCAGTCCGTTTCTCGACAATCCCTCGGCCACGTCCGCAACTAGTAAACGTCTTTGCCTCTCGTTCAATATAAGATCGCCCTCGAACTTGCCGCTCTCTTCCCAAGCGTGGTCCGACACTTGATCGGCTTCATCGTATTCGTCATCCGGACCCTTGCCTACCAATACACGAAATTGCACTCGTAAAGGTACACGAATTGAGAGTAAAACAATGAATACGTTTTCAAACATGGCCCTTAATGTTAGAACGAGTCTCGTTGGTATAACTTACAAAATGACTTCGATAGATTTTTTACAAAGTATCAGTTATATACTGTAATCAGTTATTAGTCTCTTGAATGCGTGTTGTCCTAGATGCCTTTTATAGGAATGCAGGTAATTTCGCGAGTTATGCAAAATTTAACGAATTATGAATTTGTTTTGCGCAACTTTCGTTTGTTTCTGTTAATTTCAAGTGCAATATGCGGGTGTTTATATGCAAGTTGGCGCCATTTTTTTTATTTAATAGTTTTATGTTTAATTTACTCTTTCCTCAAATACCTACTAAAAATGTTTGTAAATTGCAAACGATAGCAAAAATGTTACAAAAACTAACAGCTCATATGGATTATAATGTTTGGATAAAACATGGTATGTAATATGAACCTCTTACTTGGGACTTTTAATCGAACCGGAGAAAAACAAAATTTTAAATAAATGTATACAATAACATCAACATAATATGTACTCACTTTTAACATTTAAGTCCAGTTGAGATGTAACTTCTAGAAAATTACTAAAATCCTCTAATTCACTTTGAGACATGGCTAAACACTTAACAACACAAATACAGAATAATATCACTAAATTGTGCGTCTTCATTTTAAATTCTTTGAACAGTATAATATCCAACATAAATGTGTATAAACTTTAAGCGTAAAAGTAGCTTTAGCGTAAAAACGTCACATAAAAAACATAATCACATCGTGCTCGGATCTTGGCGGCGCCGAGCGAAATAATGCGAATTTTTGCGCCTTATAGCAAAGTTTTTTCCGAACGAAACCCATTGGTGCGGCACGGGAATTAATATAGCTTTGGATACGACCATTTCACAAGCTATACGTCCGCAACTGCTTGGAGACTGTTGCGACAGCGCCCGTGCCGGCGGCAGCAACGCGCCGCGTCCCTTTACAAATCCGTGCAAGAAAAAAATTGCTAAATTCACTGCCCGAGTTGTTCCATCACTTATAACTATGATTTCGGTAACTGTCATTTACACCACAGAACCTTTGGTGGCCTAATTCCGTAATTGAACAGGTGATTTTGTCACAGAAACAACGTACATTTGTTGGTGTAACTAATTCGCCTCAGTGGCAACTTGAAGGTTAAAAGTTGTATTGCAATTTTGTTTGTCAATTGAGTGAGGTTCTTCAATATGAATCTTGGATTCCTAACTTTAAGGTAACAAAATGATTTCCTAAGGTGGCAACTGAAATTGAATGCAAATATCTGCACAAAGACATCTTAAATTGAAAAATACGACAAACGATAACATCGATGTTAATTATTTAAAAGCTGATCCTTTTTCAATAAATGTACAGGTATTAAATTGATCCTGGCCTTTCGGAAAGATGCTCAATATTCACAGTTCAGAACGTAATAACGTAAACACTTTGCAATCCTATCAAATAGTTGCAATAGTAGATAGTGAGCGTTGCTGTTAAAAAGATAAAACTGAAGTGTGAAAAACTCAATTATAGAATTGTTTTTGCTTAAGGATATTGTAATTTACATATATTAGTTATGTACTTATTGTTCTTATACAAAATCAGAATAATAGACCACAGTAATAATGTTAAAACTTTTACGATAAATAAAAGTGACCATGTCGTATTGAGAGTTTTTAATATTCGAAATTCAGACAACATACAAAATACAAATATGGTTCCAAGCACATACTATGCGATTTCATTTGTTACATTTTCTTCGCTCTCTTCACAGTACATTCTATTTAGTTTTATTATATCTTTCTCTGATAGTCCATTCCTCTGTCCAATTTGCACGTTTTCCTGTAACAGAAAATATAATAATAGCTGAACATTAATTTGGATATTATAAAAATGCTAAGTAGCTACCAATTTTTTCATACGTCATCGAATCTTCTGAACCAAGTCTTGGACGTCGGATTTCCTCTCAGAATGAGTAGGGCCAGTCTACCCGACTAGCCAATTACGGCATTACGTTCAAAAGGTGCCTACAATGAAGCTTGTAAGCATTCTTACAATATTTTTCTTCACAGCTATGGCGAGTGACAAAAAATTTTTAAAAGCACGCAACTTCCACAGCCGCATTTCTGACTAAGCAAAATTTTGATGTCTGGACCATCGGATTGTGAGCGTAATATCAAAAACACGTTGCTAAATAGGTGCCATATAATGTCATAAATTCGTCGTAGATTCCAGTCTTCTACTCTTCTACAATCCGAGATGATTTCCCAGAGAGAAAAGAACCAAAATAAAATGTTTGTTAATGGTGATGCTATTTGGTGTTCGGATGTCAAAAAATTAAAGCGTCGTAATACCTGAAGCGGTACGATAGTTTTGTTCCCGTTCTTGGAGAAGGCGGTTTCCGGATAGTGCATCACGCTGCCGTAATCGTACGCCACGCCGAAGTCAGTCACAGTGTCGTTTGTGTATTTGTCGAAATTGTATTTCTTGTCTAAAATGGCAGTTTCGGTTTTAAACACAAAGAATAAACCCGTTTCCGCCCAGCTTCAGAAACACGAAATCCCACAGATTATTAAGCTTGTACGACTTCGTTCACAGGCTGTGGTTGATTTTGTGTGCACTATTATAATACAATTCACAAACAATTACAGTTGTGTAACATATGACAGTCAAGATCATATTTCGTACATGTGACTTAATATTGGTATCACAGATGATTAAAGTGTAATAAGGATGTACGTCATACCTTCTACAATATTCTTCCAAACGATTTCAACAAAGTCATCTCTATCGTAAGTGCTTTGCATGTGGTAAAAACCCAAGGTGTGCAGCATCTCGTGAACCACCGTGCCATGCTTGAAGCAACCTTCAGCCAAGTTCAAAACTTGGTGGACTTCGCCATCTTCTGGATCGCTGTTAAAGCCTACGCTGGAGAAACAACCGTTGGATGATCCCTATAGAAAACAAAACAAAATTATTTTGATTTTATTAATCTATCATTTTTTGTCGTAAATACCTATAATCACCCAGATTAATATTTTAACTATAATAATTTTTAATTTAATTTGGAAGGATAAAAGCAAGTAATATTTAATTTAGACGTGCAAAACATGAAATGAATTGCTTAGCATAATATAACATTTTAATGGACACTCAATTTAAATGTTATATTATACGTACGTAATGGACTGTATAAACGTAGGTACGTATTACGAAACTTAATTATATATTTTGTAGGTTTGTTGAGACTTTCTCTATGATAGTTACAAGTAAGTTACATTATAAAGTCTACATTGTACATGAACGCAAGTGGCACAAAATCTAACAAAAGAATTAAATTGAATGTATTATATTTTTTATCTTGTCTCGCTTCAAATGATTCCGTTCGAAATTACATAATCATTAAAAAGTCAGAAAGTAGTCAGTTCACTTTCGTTGTTTTCCAATCTTCTCGCAGGATATTGTCCTACTCACCAAAAACTCGTTTCCGTATTCAACAAGTAGAAATTTCGTTATTCTTGCAAAATCGTGCGTTTTTGTTTTTTTTTAATTTTTTTATTATTTGACTTAAAGTAAATTTTCGTCATCAATCCTTTCATTGTTCTACTGTTCGACATAAATCTTTTATCAGAATATCAAGGTTTAAGGTCACAGTCTGCCATGCTGGCCAAGGCATAAGCCTTAAAGAGCATTACTAAGAACCGTAAGATGCACAGGTAATAGACATCGTTAAGGCATATTGAAGTACTGTAAAGAACTCAGGACGAGAGGGAGAATTTATGTAAAAATTAAATTCTGTTTTAAACATTGTATAAGAGCTATGAAATTATCAACGTAATATCTATATAAAAAGTAAATGAATAATCCTTTAATTACGCTCAGCGAGGCGGACGGATAACGGTTGGTTGAATACAAATGAAAATATTTAACTGACATGTATTTTCGGTACAGCCCGGCCGTTTGCCGACCCACATGTCATTATACTTATAACTTTATCGCGACCTCGCTGCGACCGGCGGGAGTTCATTATAATATCCCTACTGGTCCGGATTTTGTTGGGCTATTTAGTCAACATAGGTGAGTACAGTACGTAACTCGATTTTTCACCTATTTTATACCTACATATATCCCCTTGAATAAGGAGGCGGGGTGGGGGGATGGTTGAATTTTTAATTTTTGCTTTTGCATAACGTGATACATAACAATAGGTAGTCATTCAGTGTTAACAATATTCATATCTTAAACATTATTCGTGAACGTCTCTAATAATTATTTTCTAATCAATATGAACCTAAATATAACAACGAATAACTGGCCAAACCCGTTACATCTAACAATCGACAGTTTAAAGTACAGTTCCGTTGAGATTTCAAATATCTTGCAAAAACTGCTTTCTCGTGCCAAATACACATTTTTTTGTAAAACAGTGTAACAAAATGGCAAAAAAACCACCTTACCTGTATTATAACCGCGTGTTCTTCGTCGTTATTCTGTTCACGAAACTTAACACATGATTTGTTTGCAATATCCGCCATTACTTCATCGATCATCTTGATCTGTTTCTCATCTAACAAACAATAATGGTGAATGAATGGTTTGGTGAATTACAACTCTGTAATCGAGACGCATCCAGTAGGTGCACTTATTTTTTTCAAATCTATATCAGCTCTCATCGTATTTGTGCAATGGAAGGTTTCTAGCATAATTATACTCTGCTTTAGAATGGATTGGAGTGTTCGGGAGATGAAGATGATTGCGAAATTTTTTTATCAACTAAGAAACTTCCGATAAGGCTTAACGACTTTTTAGTAACTTCAATATATGGTACTAAACGTTTAATCCAACAAACACTGCTCTTTCATATTTAACACATTCAACAAAACAAGAAACAATGTTTATAAAAAATACCGCACCCAAGTACATGAGAAGATTTTGACCGTAAAGCCCATAAATTTGCTTAGATAAAAGGTAAAATCAGTCGACTGTATTGATTTTTGTCTACCTACATTAAGTACAAAATTCTTTCGAACGTTTGACTTTTATTTCAGCTACTCCTGTTTCCGCAATTTTTGCTAACACCCGAATTTACGGTTGAACCAAAAATTTTTGAACGGATCTACCCGAAACTAAAACACAAACTTCATTCGGACACTATATAAAACGTAACATCACGCCTATAAATCCTAATATTTGTTACCTTTCACGAAACACATACCAAAGTCGTCCTCTTTAATATGATAAATAACGGTCTTATTAGGCCAGCGCGTGGCGCCGTCACGTAACCCATTCCGCGCTACCACTGCACTCTGCACTTGTTGCATCTGTTCCGACGTCAGCACCATGTCCCCTTCGAAGTACGCCCCTTGTTCCGCATTTGTGCTTGAACCATCTAGAACAATTACACAGAAGTATTTAGAATTTCGGTACAACTATAGGTATATATCTATTGTATATAAAACATTTCAATGTGCAGAAGTGAAAGTGAATGTGAAGAAGTAAAAAAGGATAATCTCCTTTAAAAAATAGTTTCTTGTTTTAATATTATCACAAGCATACACTTAAATATTAACATGTGCATAAACAAATATACTTTGAAGTGTCGCGGTTCATCAATGGTTTATGTTTTCCCAATACATGCGTGCCTAGCTACTTTCGATTCAGGGTCCACTAGCCGGCGGTGCGCGCTCGTCACGAACATAACTCTATCACTTTCACGCCAAGTACGTGAGCGTATAAATAAAGGTTCCAATATGTATAATATATTGTTAACTAACGGTCACCTAAAAACGTTTTAAGATAATACGACAAAAATTATCAAAGCAAGAGGTGACTTATTTCCGGTACAAAATTTATCACTGAAACTGCACTGATCAGTTGTTATTTTAAAAACCTACGTCCAGCAGTGGGATTTAATAATGCTGATGATGAGGGAAACCAGTGAAAATAGACAAATTACCTATAAGGAAATTCAAGAAATGTAGACAGGACAAGGCCCTTCCCTGTCCTACACCAAATGTTTGTCATTTAGCTTCGAGTTAAGAAAATAGCGTCACTCTGAAAACGTCGATTCAGAAGGTGGTTCATGTGAAATGGCGCTTTGAATAAAAGCGTAGTCAGATAATGGCCTGAACTCTCTCATTCCTTGGATAGATTCGTGTCCAACAGTGGACAAGAAAAGGGTCGGAAAAGAAATTATTTATGATATCGCGTTTATGTAAACCAATTTCCTAAAATCCACTTGGAGCAATAAAAAAACAAATACGCATGAGTTCACGAAATGGACGCAAAACATGAGACACATTTGTATCAATTAAAAAGTTTAAACACTAAAAATACTTCAGCACGACAAATATAAATTAAATAAACTTGAGTTAAAAATTTATATCACACTAAATAACTACAATATTCACCTTCCCCATTATGACGATTCGTTTCCTCCAACAAGGGTGCGGCGTTACAAACGACAAAAACCGTTATTGGAACTATAATGTTAAGAAACATTTTGTTACTTGGGCAGTGGTGTACTTAACAGGAAAAACTATGTACGCCAGCCACCAACTGTACCGCACTGCACAGCGCATCCTCTTTGCAAGGCTTTTTAAAATTCTTTGAGCTAAGGACGTGGAACAATAGGATCGGGCTATCGCTCACCTAATTAGATAAATGCGTAATCTAAAACTACTATGGAAATTAAGTAGTTATTTACACTTCGCCACTCGAGATATGTATCTGGTAAGCGAGTGGAGAACCCCGCTGAGCTGACATCAGAAGACCTCGAATTGTTAACAGAAACGATAAAGCGCTGTTGTGACACCCGACAAGAGCACATTTAATATTCCTCGTGTGTAGTCGACGCACTACGTGCATGTACGGATAAGAGAATGAAATTAGAAGATAATAACTGAACAGACTGCTTCGTTGGTCATGTGACCCAACACGACTGTCGATCGGGACTTCGGGACATAGTGGGACGTAATCGTAACTGCTGTACAACAGCTGGATCCCCTATACCTATGCGTCGTTTAACGATTAGTAAAAATCTATAATATTAATATTTAAGTAAGTACCTAAGGTTTAATATATTTGAATAATACTTAATAAATATTTCAAATATAGTTTTTAAGCAAGCGTAAACAGGAGGCATGTAAAATTTAATTTTTATTGTAATTTTTAACAAGATGAAGATTATAGTTATTTAACCCGTCTGCAACGATACATATTGCTTTCTGCCTATTATATCTAACAATAAGCACTTTTGTATTCGAGTATGGAGCCATCGATGGTATGCAGCAGTTTAATAATAGATACGGTATCGATAATGCAGTTAACATAATTTACGCCATATGTACTTAGATGTTAATGTGCGATAATAAAATCACTGATTAACATTCCATTGTCGCTATCATACGGAGTCGTGACGTGTATTCTTAAACAACAATTAGGATTATGCACTACCTACCCTCGATTATCTAGGTGTTTAATGCGGAACATTAAGGTAACAATTTATTTAGCAGGTTTGCGGAGGGTAACGTATTGAACTTAAAGTTGGGCACTTAACGCAAACTCACTCGGTGCCACAAACGCCGTTGACATCCACGATTTATTCTAGGCAATAAAGGTTTCCGCAGTGTGAAGTAGTTTTAACCCAGAGACCGCACTTTATTTTGCCTACAAACAGCCCTTAGACTTCTATTTTCGAAGAATAAAATTTTAACAAAACATTAACCCCTTGGGATCGCGGTAAGTAGAATGTTATGAAATATTTTTTTTTACGGTTAAAGATGTTTTTGTTATTGGTACGCTTTTAGCATAAACTTAAAAAGTATACGTATTATAAACATTTATAAAAAAGGTTTCGTAATCTTTTTGAGCATATTCCCGCGTCTTGCCCCTTAAATATAAAAATCCTTTTATATTTAAGAAACCTTAAGTAAACATAAATATTATTTAATATCTGGAAATAGCAAAAAGACAAAAAAGATAAAGATATGTTGCCCATCGCTTCGGCGAATAACTTTCGGAGAATGAACTGTCTAGAACATAGTTGTTTTTCAACCGTCAGTTGTAAAAGCAGTGATAGCTTAGTGGCTTGATATTTAACCTCTCACTCCGGGAGCCAGGGTTCATATCCTGGCGCGCACCTGCTTATAAAATGAGTTTTAAGATTAAATATCACTTGTATAGGTGAAGGACAACAACCAGAGGAAACCTGCCCACCTAAACATAGAATTCCCATTAAAAATCGTTCTCTACGGCGTCTGAAGTCTGCCAACACGCAATTGACCAGCGCGGCAAACTAAGGCCACTCTAAGAGGAAACCCGTGTCGAACAGTTGCACGATAAAAAAATTTGTTCGATGATACTGTAGTTCTAAAGATCATCTCCATGCTGAAGATATGATAACACTTTTATCGAACATATAAACTTAATATCACGCCTGGAATCCCCGAATAGGTAGACAGTGTAATACACTCCCACGTTACGTTTTACGTCCAATCATGCAATAGACAGTCAGCCTATTGCCATAAAGCAGGCGCATTATCAGACTCCGAGCCACTATAGAATTGGTAAATAAAAATTCTAGTTGGAAAAATACAATAGAACCCGGACCGGGATTTAGCAGTCTCGCTCGCAACTACTATACCAACGAGACAGTCTTAAAAAGCATATAGTTATGTACTTTTTTTTTATTCGTACAACATATATTTGCGTTCATCACACAAAGGTTTGTTCTGGGTTGGATTCGATCCCACACACCCGGCGCAACCGGCACACTAACCACTGCACCAACTTGCCAGTAGAACGTAACAACTTTGGATTAAATAAAACATCACGTCGATATTGTAAATAACGTGCTATATTTATATTACAAAATAATTACAAAAAAAAACTTCGACACACAAATAACTAAACTGTACATGCATGCAATTCAGATACAGTGTACATTATGAGTAACTAATTTAACGCAATGTACAATAAATTGCAATCTATAAAAAAAATACTTAAGACGTATAATATGCATATACAATGAAACGCGAAACATACGTTCACGATTCAGAAAAAGAAAGAACAATAAAATCCATTTCATTACAGTATGGCATTTCATTATATTCAACATAATACTGAAACCACTAATACATTAAACAATGTTAGTTCCTACGAAAATTACCATGCTAATACAAAAAAAAACATCATAAATATTGACATACCGAAAAATTACACATTTCCTCTATAAAATTTCATAGGCAAATATACGAATACAATAAAAAATTTGTATGTATACAAGCACGTCCGTCCGCTGCTCGCGGCGTCAACTCAACAATAAATACTGTTACTAGTTTACAAATCATATTTACCGAGTAATTAATTTAGGCAGTCTTCAATATATTTCAGTTGACAACAACACCAAAAGATTCAAGTGATTTGTCACAGTAGCACTTTAAATAAATAAATATTGTATTAATAATAATTAATACCAGACAACAACAAAAAAATATTGGTAACACACCCAACGACCTAACTAGCGTTCGAACAAAATTATAATTACACATTACAAATAGCACGAATTTCAGTAAAGCACTGTAAACATTCTAAATATTGGTCTAAATATTTATTGCGTGGAACGCAGTGTTCCATTATTAGAATACACATTAACAGATCGTTGCAATTACATTACTAACACACTGTCTCGGCGAACGCCAACATCGTATGCTTTTTTTTCTTCTATCATGAAAAAACGGTTACTGTATCAATCATAGTCATACCTTGGACGTATCGAGTTCGCAAAAAACATAATCACGGCGGCTTTTCGTATGCGGTTTGTGATAAACACCGATTTATATACCGAATATATGTATGTGTATAGTTCAATCAGGCCGACATACGACGGTCGCACTCGCCGAGAGCCACTGCAGACTCGGCCATCAGATACTACACGCTGCTACAATAGGCACAGCCGTCGCGGCGGCAGGTGCCGTGGGGTTTATTAATGGCTTAACTCTAACATTCGCCTAATATAATTGTCTACATATAAAGGACGTCAACTGAGTAGTAAGCGGCACTCTTAAATGAGTCTCTCTTATCACAAACTGTGCATCGATACTACCAACGATTAAAAAAATTATTGCTATTACATTCAAGACGTCGATTGTCTTAAGGCAAACGAATTAAATGCTGATTACCACAAGTCATTATTCCCACTAGCATTAAATATTAATAACTTACTGTTAACTTTGAGACTATCGAATGGAGTGAACATGGTCACGTAGCCACGCCTTGTACAATACCTCTGCGTACGTCTCAAAGCCGATACTGAATCTAAAACTTACCATTATCAACTACAGATTAGAATGACACAAACCGTGACGCTTATGTAAATAGGTTTAGATCTCAAAAGTACGTTTATCATAAACATTAACGCTTCCTTGCAGGTAGCAAATTTATAGGAAAAATATAATTTTCGATTATCAAAAATAATAACGCATAAAATTTTAATACTTTAAGACATGCATAAAAATATTGCGTTAGTCGAGAGCGCTCCAACACCGGGTGGACACTGACGCGTAATTTTATTTTAAAATGGAATTTTTGTTCCAAAATCAATGCGTAACGCTCGTTAGTAAATAGAGTAAAAGAACACATTTCCCAAGTCAATAAATCCCTAATATAATCCGAGGAGAAAGTTCGCGGGCCAAGTAGTGTCGCGGCGTTGAATTTTTCTACCGCGTCCACACGTTTAGTTCGTAGTGATTATAAATATCAATATCGCTCAAGAATTGCATTTAAGCTACCTAAGACGTATATATACGTTAACGCAGTTAGATCATAAATAGCATTAAATCGGCTAAATACAACAACACACCATTTGTGCGAGACCCCGCATGGTCACAGCGCGGCGTAAAGTTAACCACAGACATGATCGCGTTATTGTAGTTCTACTAGCGTTCAAAACTCTCTACCAAGATAGACGGTCAAATACATAACGACTGGGAGCTGAAATGGGACGTTTCCTTGACAACCGAACGTTCATTTGGCACTCACATGATGATACGTCGCTAGCTAAACGTATCGACTGTTGAATATTTCGTAGGAATTCAAACCGGTCGTACGTGTAGTCGTGTGAGTCAAGTGTACGTACCTTACGTTATAGCCGATGGCAAGAACGGTGCAATGGTTATCTCAAAGTCTATTCGTACCTACGTATGTATTGTTAACTAAGATTTTATCATAAAAAGTGATCTTGTTTTCATCTATTCAGAAATAGGAAATATTAATTACTATAATTAATTTTTAAATTTTTTAATTAAATTTATAAATATTAATATATATAATAGGAAATATTAAAATAAAAACTTTTATTTTATTTCACTGGAAATTTTATAACGATATATTTAAAAAATGCGCACTCTTGCCCCACATGACAATACGTCACGTTTCTCTGATACCGCACCCATTAAAAACTATGGAAGCCCAGTACGACTAGTTATAAAAAAAAATATAATTATAAGGCATCTGATATCCGACCTACCCGCGCTTCACTCTCGAGTTCGAAATTCAAGAAACTGTCCCATTTCAAATCTTTTAAAAAGAGAACATAATTTGTCGCCTTAACATTAACTATTATTATGAC
>DWTO01001148.1:0-17226 GCA_018244755.1 Jemadia pseudognetus
GATAGAGCTATTTAGCACTCGGTGCTCTCTGCCTACCCGCAAGAGACCTGGCGTGAGGATATGTATGTTACTCAAGCACGAGACAAATCTGACATGTGTACGTATTTTCACGATATTTTATTTCGCTGTTTAAAAAGTCGTATTTAACCTAAAAACGTACTTTTTTTTTAAAGAGGAGCGCACGGATTTGAACCCATGACCTAGTGAGTGAAACGCTACATTCTAAATCACCAAGCTATCACTTCTTATTTGATACTCATCATGATAATGACTCTTATCATGAACACATAGCATTCTTAATAATGTGACTGCCATTGGAATGACCAAAAGTGAAACATCTGTCCGTTCTTGACGCTATTCTCACACAAAGTACTCCGTGTCTATTATCTTAGTATACCCACTACAGCCCTGTAAGGGACAAAGAACTCCACATTCGTTCGTTAAAAATAAACTGGTTTAACGTGCATTCTTTTACGACCAATAAAATTATTAGCGGGAAGATTTAAAAATGGACTACTATTAAACTTTGTGTTTAAAATTTTATATTATCGTAATACTTCATGAACAACAATATCATACTAACACCTATATGACATCATCTATTAGCCTTTGCAAGTTCACTGCTAAACACCAAACTTCTAATCGGCGCTAGTTCATCATATCCTAACCGTTCAGAATTTCGCTAGTAGACCCGTTACTAAAATAAACTCATTAATCTGTTGTATTTACTTTGTAGATATAAGTGCAGAAGACTGGCAGAACACTATGGAAAATAAACTCTGAATAATACTTTGAAAACATCAAAGAACGTTTCAGCGACTTGTACCACAAGTAAGCCCCTGAAGGAATGTCACTGAAATCACAATGTTTCCGGGTATCTATCGATGCTAAGAACGCGATTGTATATGAAATACACGATGGAAATTTGTGGCCGCCCCAATGTATTCAAATATTATTATCTTCTCATAATTCTAATCTCTACCACGCTACATCACGCCTGCAATTCCCGAAGAGGTAGGCAGAGGAGTCTAGTTCACTCGCACGTTTCACCAATTACGTTTACGTCCTTCTATGGAATACGTGATGAACCTATTCCAATCCTTTCAATCTTTCAATCAATATTCAATTGTAATCTTTCTGTTTCATAATGACTATATCCTTGGTCGTGTCAGTTGCAAGCGCGAGTGCCGATCGGAAGGACCTGGGTTTAAATCCCGGGTCGGGCACTATTTGATTTTTCTTGATTCTTAGATTTTCTGATTGTGGCTCGTATATTATAAACGTTACCAAGAATGTTTTCTTCGGTTTTTTCTTGGTTTATTGTACCTAAAAAAGTGTTTTCATCATCATCATCATCATCAGCCTATCTCAGTCCACAGCTGGACATAGACCTCCCCCAAAGAGCGCCATCGCGCCCTGTTTTCATAATTGAATAAAATTCGTACTACCATTGTCGTAAAGGATTTTTGAGGTTCATTAAAAAAGGATGTAAATTTGAGAGATACTTGTAGAAAATTTTGACTACATTATCTTTATTAAATTGACTTACATCCCATAGAAAACATTGGTGCTGTCTTAAAAAGCAGATCACGGTCGTATCGTCAATTGAAACAACAATTTCTGGTGTCCGCATATTTAAAAGGCTTCAGGGGTGGTGTATTGAACAGGGTAATAAATCTTAACGCAGATAAAAAGGGTCTATTCAAAGTCAAGTCGAACGATAACGGATAGGAAGTGAGTTTAGTCTACATTGGTGCTGAGAGTTTGACTTATATAGAGGTTTGAAAATATTGGACATAAAAAATACACTTACACATATTTACAATTTATAAAGCTGACAGTATGAGGTTCGTTTGTTCGCGATAATTTATGAAATTACGATGAAAATACGATTTGAAAAATTGTTTTTGTAAATTGTATTCACATTTATATGATATGCTGGCTACCTAAAATGATGCTACAAATATTATGTAGGCTTTAAGATTTAAATTTACACTGTCGAAAGAAAAAGTCAAATGGTATTTGATCCGCGATTCAAACTCAGGACCTCAAGATCGATTGCGCTTATAACTGCCCGATCCTCGGGACGGTCTGACCGATGAGATAGCCTTAGAAACTAAGTTACAAATTTTTCTAACTTAAAATATAACTAAGATAGAAATTTCTAGTAGTGGATCAGAGTATAACAAAAAATGGATCATATTTGGAACATAACATAACATAATGGAATGTAAACGTACTCGTAACTGGTAAAACGTGGGAGTGAGCTACGCCCCTCTGCTTATCTGTTCAGGGATTATAGGCGTGATGTTCCATTTTATACATCGTCGGTACGAGAGACGGTCACCGGCGAACACCTTGACACAGCGAGACATTTAGCGTTATTTACGACTTTAGAACCCGCAACGTGGGCCTAAACAGATGGGTATTACAAACGTTGGGATATTTTAATTTATGTTAAGCCCTAGTTTAAACCGGAAGGAAAATACTTGTCTCTACATAAAGCTAATATTGGTCAGTAAAAGTCTCTACATACATTTTTTTCCGTCCCTTTTATTTCACTGGTGGATTATGGATCTTCTCTCAGGGTAAGAGGGTTAAGGCCACGGTCTGCCACGCTGCCCAAGTGCGGGTGGCCAAACTTCAACCGCCTTAAAGAACATTTATTTTTATGAACTCCGAGGTGTACAGATTTTCTCACGATGTTTTCATGTTATATTTGAACTTAAAACGCACATGTGGGAGTGTTCTGCATTCCTCTGTCTACCTCTTCGGGGATTATAGGCGTGAAGTTAGTTTTTTAACGCACATTTTATAGAGAAGTGCGCGCCATGTTTTGAACTCGGGCCTTCGGAGTGATAGGCTGAATTCCCATCCACTACACTATCACTGCTATATATTACGAGTATTTAAATTTAAGATTCGAATATTCGAATACAATGAATAAAGTAATGAATAGAAAAGAATAATAGAATCGTATAAATGTGAAAGTTTATCATAAACCCTTTTGTAAGTACACTATTGGAGTAGGTCTCCTGTCGGACGAGGTTTAAGGCCATAGTGTATCAGGGCGGCCAAGAGAGTGTGCCAAGTGGCAGACTCTGTACGCCTTAGGAAGTAATAAAGAGAGTAGTAAAATATAGTACATGTATTTTACGACTAATGATAGATGTGAAAACTAATTTAAGTTTAACCGACTAATTTTTCCTTTACTTCCAACTTACGTCCAAATCTAGTAGTAATATATATTGTAACCCAAATAGAAACGCTTTAAAAATGTTTTAAATAACTCTGAAGGTAACTTAGGGAATCAAACTTCAAACAGCCGTAGTACCTACATGAGATACTACGAATCTACCATCTGTATATTTGGTACAGAACGAATAGAACAAAATATTTGAAGCCCAGTTTGGAGTGTATTTGTGTATAATCATGAATAAAATCCTAAATGTACATACATATATAAATATATTCACGCCAGGTCCCTTACGGGGTAGGCAAAGAGCACCGAGTGGTCAATATAGCCTAAATGTAACTTATAATACTTGTTTTGTTTAAAAGGATGTTTCAATATTAGAAATTATTGCACTGCGACTGTGACCTTCTAAGTGTGGGTACAAATTTGACCCAAAACTTATCAACATTGCTTTGTTTCATTATTCCTATGATCGCACCCCATTATCAAGCGTCGCTCGCAAGGAAGCATCATTATTCTAATGAAAACTATCTCATATCCCCCAACTTAGTTCTAACAAAGTTAAACTATATATAACGCACAAAGAAAGAAAATAAACAACATATTTGCATTACATTGAGCATCGGGGACCTGTGGACAAATTCGCAAATAAATCTATTTGTGCAAATATTACAGAAACGATAAACTATCATACACAAATATACTATGTATTGAAACCGAACGAAATTACGAGGGGATGTTGTAATATCTTGCGAATATATATATTACGACATCTCCACACACGGCTATCTGATCCCAAACTAAGCGTCAAGAGAGCTTGTGGTATGGTAACCAGACGGCTGATAAACTACATAAATACATATAAATATATAGTTAAATAGATTTTTTTTACACCCAGACGCAGAACAACTATTTGTGCTCCGCACACAAATATTTATTCTGGGTGGGAATCGAACCCACGACCCCCGGTGCAACAGTCAGGTTCACTAACCACTACACCAATGGGCCAGTCAGGAATGGATGTTGCAATATGTTTTTTTTATGGAAATAGGTTGCATTAAAATGTATATAATATCACCATCATCTTCAGGAGTCTAAATTCACTGCTGAACATAGCTCTCAGGTAAGGAGTTTTTCCTCATATTCACCAGGCTTGGTTGCGGGTTGGGGATCGCAGAGCACGAATTCTCGCATTTCATAAATTTTCAATCAATTATGTAATTATTATGCAATTGACACGAAAATAACATACCTGAATACAGAATTCATCTGCTGTTTTGCGGCACGAATAAGTCTCTGTGACATTAAGTTTGGATTTTAGTGGTAATTTTTAATGATATCTGTTTCCTTGAGAGTTAAGTCGAATGACCGTTGAGAAATATTCACTCGCAGAAATTATATAAAACCAGTTAGCGAAAGTTGAACAAAATAAGGAATGAATTTGGCGCATAGGCCGCTTGCCAGCCGGAAGGACGGACTTGCTTCGCGTTGTAATAAAAATACATTTGGATCTGTGCCTAATTTTACAAGAGACTGTTTTCACTCGACTTCGTATGACCTATCGTGATTGCGAAACATCCCTGGAGGCACATGTTTTTGTCATTATCATCAAGATTGTATGTACAATCTGAATGTATTATGTACGATATGTGCATATATACATATGTATATGTGTATATATATCAGAATTGTATATAAAATATTGTGTAACATTTATTAAAGTATGTATAAAAAAATTAGTATCATCATTAATACCAATATCATATTCAGTATCATTGTCATCATCGACATCATCATCACTATTTTACCACCAGTTTACAGACTTTAGGAACTTAGACTAGTAGGAATTGGTCACATTCCAGTCTGAGGGTTATAGTTTCGCTTATCCACGGATTATGCACTTGACGTAATATTAAAAAACTTGTATTGACTTATACAAAGAAATGACGTAGTAGCACGCTATTAATCTACAAAAAGGTAGGCAGAGGGGTGTAGTACACGCCCAAGTTACACTAGTTGCTTTTCCGTTCGGCTATTATAGCCTATGGGATATATACGGAAGGTGAGCCTATTACCATGAATCGCACATAAATAATTCTTTTTCTTTCGCTAATGTTCAATATATCAAATAATTGTGCTGAGGTGATAGGAATATTTGATACTTTTAATTCTTATATATACATTTTATATATTATAATATACATAATTATGTATGTATAAAATACTGTTACTTACCAAATACTTTGTCCGCTGATTGTTGCATAAGTTTAAGATTGTTTAATTAATTTCAATAGTATACACGCAAATTTCTATTCAACCGTGAGACTCGTTGCCCACATTGGATACATGACGATGATTGTTAAATGAACTGGTTTTAAAACCAACCAAATGGTGAAAGCGTATACGCACTACATTCCTCTGCCTGCCTCTTCGAAGATTACAGGCGTGATGTTACTTTTTTTTAAACCAATCAGCCAGCGAGAGTTCTTGACGTTGGTATATACGGCTGAGGAAGAGAATTGGCTCAATGTTAAGAAAAATCATAAAGTCTCTGCCATTTGATAAACGGATTTGGTTTCCGGCCAACATGTTAACGACAAACATAAATATTTCCTCAGGGTCGGGGAGTTAGGCTGTATATAGGAGAATACGGATAATATATATCTTGTATATATAGTATATTATATATTAGCTATTATCTTGCGGATACTACTCTGAAGCGTTTCGCGTAATTGTTTCTGCTGCAGATTGCCGAAGAGCGGAACTCCCTACAGGCGTCTATTTTTACCTCTTCGTGTGACCTGAAATTAATCAATATATGTACTTTATATGCAAGCGTATTATACTCTATTTGCATCTCGCTTACTGTCAGGTGAGATTGTAGTCAAACGCAAGACCATTACTATTAAATATGAATAGTACAGACATGGATATGTATCCATGAAGAGGGTGTCCTCTGGCCGCCTATTGGCAGCAGCGTACGCGGTGTTAGAATGTGTTAGAATGCGCGGTGTTAGAATGTGTTAGAATGCGCGGTGTTGGAATGTGTTAGAATGCGGAGTGTTAGAATGTGTTAGAATGCGCGGTGTTAGAATGTGTTAGAATGCGCGGTGTTGGAATGGCAGCATGGGGATTATGAGCGTAATAACCCTTCAGTGGAGGCTTATGTTCAACAGTGGACTGCGACAGGCTGATGACGATGATGACAATATTTAATATAGGGAGTATACATTACATGATGTTTTGAATTTTAATGAATATTTAAATATTAACGATTGTTTCGGTGGTCGTGTTGGTTTAAAGCGCGTCTGCCGGTCGGATGGTCTTGGGTTTGAGTCCTAGATAGTGCACTAACGGAGTTTTCTAATTTAGTTTTTTTAGTAGTGACTCGAAGTCTGGTTTTGTGCCCGATGTATGGCAATAGGCTCATTACCTAGTCCATAGTGGGACGTTAACGTAATCAGTGAAATATGGGAGTGTACTACACTTCTCAGGGATTACTGACGTGTTGTGACGTTATAAAATTTAATACTATTACGTAATTAGATTCATATATATTTTTGTTTATTACATATTTTTTTATGAACTAGTACTCGCCAGTTTATTTCAGAAGCCACTCCAGGCCCGCTCCACCCTTATCAAAATGAAGTGCCACTCTCCCGCTAATGTAATTGTATGTACAATATTAATATTTTTCAAACCCATATTTAATTAAAGCGACTACTTATATTTAATTAATATTTATTTTTCATTACATTTAGGTAATCCGTTTGGCGTAGTATACATCTTTAGAAACGGCCAACTATCCGCGATGTAAAATTAACATATACAATTTATTTTACTGTACAAACGACCATTTGTGTAACTTCAACAATCAGTTACTACTGTGTGTTATTCAGGCGTCGCTACCACCCCCGCGCCACCCTTATCAAACAGTGTGGCATTAATCACGCGAATGTATAGAAAATGTTAATATTTTTAAACGTATTTTTTCCGCGAGCCCCGCTAAGTATTACTTAATCGTGCTCGTTTAATGTTGGCAAATGTACAGAAATTTGATTGTAAGCCAAACAAACGTAATGTAATGGAAAACGAATTGAAATCTCTTTCTTGATTCGGCTTTATTCGTATTCTTAAATAATATTTTATTTTCTTAAATACTTCTTAGAAGTATTTGGATATTGTGTATGTCGTTTTTCGATGTTGGTTTCATACAATAGTCAGTGCAAAAGCTGCAATAAATCATATTTATTGTGAATAAAAGGTTTCCGTACCGCTTAAGACATTTTTAAATGGTTGCTTGTTTCTTTATTATATACTGTAGCAATTAACTTTTGTATTTAAATAAGGTTAGTATCTACAGATATTCTGAATGTGTTATTGTAACTTTATTTAGCTTTTATTTAAGCCATTTCTAAGGTACAGTTCTGGTATGTATGTTTCAGTCATAACCCTAAATTCACTTGTTTTCGTCACTTTTCCAAAACGAAGAGCTACATTAATCAATTAATAAAATTATATTATGATTTATCGCAACGAACTTGAGGTAAAGTTTACGTAAAAAATATAGAAGCTCGTTGGGAAACGTCGCAGTAATCAGTAAGTGGATGTATAAATAAAAAAAGTGTCAATTAATTAAAAAATACTGTTTCATCATAGCATATGCTCAATGGGCTTCGACATCGAAATCTATTGTATTATTAATTAAGAGGGTCCGTTACATAAGTAAAATGCTTTAATATTATTACGGGTTTCTAACATACGTGCACGCAAGTCTCGTGAGATCAATTTTGTCAATTGTCCATTCACTAATCGACTGGTGAAACTATGAGAAAACGATTTTTTTTCATCTAGTGTTAAAAGCAGAATATTGTAAATGGAATGAATAAAATGTAACGTCATCCCTGTAATCCCTAAAAAGGTAGGTAAAGGAATAAATAATGTACTAGGAAATATAACATAATGAATAAAATATATAAGCATATTAATAAATTCGCCAATTTTCATTAGCGTTATTGCGATATAAGGAGCGCGATCGTGCACGTTAAGTGGTCAGTTTCAGATGATATCGTTGCTTAACAGCCTCGTCAGAGGCTTTTACGCACGTAGTATTGCTTAATTCCACATTATCAGCCCAGAACGGTATTGTACAAGTAGATCTACATTGCATAATAATGTGACAGAGACAATATTTTTCATTAGAACGATAACAGAATGATTGTAACAATATGTAATGTAATGTAATAGGTAAGATATTTGTTTGATTGCGTTATTATCAAATTAATCTAATTAATTCATATAGTATATAAATTTACGAGTAATTTATAAATTGGCCCGCGAGCGTCGTATTCAGAGAAAAAACTTGGAGAGCAGGGGAAAGGAAGACAATTAGGATCGGGACGCTTTTATAAACTTGGCTTCTCGTGAAAACTTTTACGTTAAAAATCTTAACGGAAATTAGTTTTTACATAAAAATATTGGAATATTTTGATAGAAAGACTTTAAGAAAATAGTTTTTAATTTTATACCTAGCGCTTTTTCTCTGTACGTATGAAAACATTAATTTTAAAAAGATCTGAAAAGTTTTTACTATTTACTAAAACAAATATGGCAAATGAATGACATTTAAAACAGTGCGATGCTATGAGGGTGCCAAAAACTATTTACCATTATAATCATCCTTTGAGTCGGTATCCATTTAAAGCAAAAACTTGTGGACCGCTTGGCCGTGAACCGGCAGAGTGATTAAGGAATGACATTGCATTTACAGAGACTTTAGCTTAAATATAAATAGCTGAAAATAACGTTAAAGCTTGCTCATCTTAACAAAAGGAATCATTATCAACTCTTATATAGTTCTTCTCTTGGACACCAGTTTCTTCTCAGACTGAGGACAAAGAACACAATATTTTACCATAACCGTGATTTGAGCCTTAGTAGAATGAACGCAATGTTTTTTATAATAGCTATTTATTATTATTATAATATTAAAGCTATTATCATTATAAAGCAATAGTAATTATGAAAAATAAATATAATAATATTAACAGTTATTTTTTTAATAACAATACGATACATTAATATGTCGTATGAACTATTTTATGACGAGGAACGAGTTGGCAATATTTTTATTTTACTAAAGACTCTTAAAGATTTGGTGGTAATAAATATAAATAATAAGGGCGGTGATATGAATAATAAGGGCGGTGATATGAATAATAAGGGCGGTGATATGAATAATAAGGGCGGTAATATGAATAATAAGGGCTATAATATGAATAATAAGGGCGGTGATAGGAATAATAAAGCTAAGAGTTTTGTATTATAATATGGCTGTCTAATTTCTATTCCACAGCACACACCTCCAACTTTACGAAAATAAATGCTTTTTCGAATTAAACATGGCTTTCATGGCGATCTAAATATTATGAATAAACCGTACTACCCTTCAGAATATTCTACTATACGTGTGAAGTTTGCCAACTACCACTTGGGCAGTCTAATAGACTACGGGCTTAACCCTTCTCATTTTGTGGGGAGATCTGTGGGTCCGATATAATAGTTGAACGATAAAGGGGTTTATGTGAATATATCTATATTTAGAGCTTTATGATTTTAGGAAGTTTGCTGTACCGCGGAAAGCTTCAGGCACTTTCAATGTTAACATTCTGATACAATCATCTGTACTTGAAATGTAAGCCTCATTATAATTCTGTTTTCGACTACTGAAACGTTTTGAGCTACTAGCATGTTTAAGAAAATGTTTTTGTTTTTTATTAACGATTTCTCTCACTTCGAGATCCTACTGGGCCATGCTGTACTAATTCGAGATTTGTATTATATTAGTAATAAATTAAAATCGTAATCATTCAGTCTACGAGATTTTTTTTTATATTTTCACACGTTTTATTACTTCAACACAATCTTCCCTTGCTAAGGGCTCATTATCCATTTATTTTTCCTTGTAAGCGCTATACAAACTTACCGCACAGTTATAATACATATTTAATATAAATATTTAAATAAATGTCAAAAAATAACCATACCTCCTAGTATCGAAATAATTTTTCCATATTTCTTTTTGACGATTTATCGTACAATTTATTCGAAAAACTTCCCCAGTCCTAACTCAATGCGAAATTTTACGTAAAATAAGCATTCAGTTTTATACCCTAGAACCAAACATTTATATTTGTGAGTCAATGCACAATAAAAGCAATGTTAAAAATAATTTTAGGCGTCCAAGCGATTTGTACAAAACAGATCACGATATATGCATACATTTAGCGTAACGTAAAAATTGACGTATTCATAAGATTTAATGTAATAATTGGCGTAAAATATTTCGTTTAAATTTTTCGTGTAATTTCCAAGATTAAGTTCTATATCCGATCTTAAGTTTGGACTTGCGCCGTCTGTAGTCCGTCGGAGCAGTCAGTCGCGCTACGCCGGCCGCTACGAACGCTACGGCGTACAGCTACTATATGACGCTCGACAGTCTACGATCGTGTTCCGGAAATCGAAGTTGGGAATAAGTGTTAGTGACCTATTACTTTTCTCCTGTGTACTATTCGAAGTGTAACTTTAATGTGTAATTTTACAAAGTGTCAGTGTATAATAAGTTTTAATAACAATGTTGCTCGCACACCGTTGTCCAATTTGCAGAAACAACAAGCGATGACCTTCCCATTTTGCAGGTTAGTTGTGTATTTTTAATTTGGGATCCAGTATTTTTCGACCATTACTTTTAATACTTTAGCGTGTGTTTTTTAATTATCGCCGGAGCAGAATTAATTTGTTGTAAAGATACTTTCATTAAGGTATCTATATAGTATGTATATTACGTTATTAATAAAGTACATAAGAACTAATAAGTATGTACTGCGGGATAGATTGCGGGAAAAATGGCCATAAAATTTTGATAATTTGAGACTGGATAATACAGTAAAAATACCGTGACAAAGTTTGAAGTTCTCTACTAAGAGCTAAGTTGGGCTGTCTCGTATCTTAATACGAGTACCACGAAAGTGCTTTTAAATGTATTTGAAACCTGGACCCTTTTAAAACGTATTTGAATATCCTGTAAAATTGTTTTGTATTTGATAAATTATAAGCTTAAAGTACTTAACAACATTAGTTTCAGAAATTTTGTTTTTGACTGTTTTTAAAATTTGAAATTTTTAAAAAATAGATATTACTTTTTATTAATTTCATAATTTCCAAGTTTCCTACTAATTTTTAATTTACAAATCTATTTAAAATAATGATACCCTTTTTAAATTTTTTATTTACTATGAAAAGTAAAACTAAAAAAGAGTTTCTAAGAGTTAAGTTAAGTTTAAGTTTTCACATAATAATGTGGCGTATTTATATAGACGAATATTACATCATTTTATATTATAAACTACCAGATACATTGTACACATAATTGTCTTTATAATATATTAAGTCGCAATATGTACAAACGGGAAATCATTTCGAATGTTCAAACCATAATTTATTAATAGTTTTCACATACGTATTATTTAATTGACTCGTGTTCTCGACAAAGTCTGATTAGTTTCGAACTGTGTAACTTAAGCCTGTCTACTTTATATGATTACTAATGACTGTGTTAGTTTTAAATACCAAAACATCACGCGCTTCATCCCCGAAGAGGTAGGCAGAGGAGTGTTGTACATGACGTATGGTTAGGTTTACTACCACGCTTCATATGTGAATTTTAGAAAATGCATTTAATAGTCTACTTAATAAAAACTTTTCACTACTGATTATAATACACTTAAGATGCTTTAACATCGCAAGTACGGTTCAAGAAAAATGTGAGTTACAACTATTAGGAAAAATAAATTTCTCCATTTCTGTTCACCGCTTGTATTAATGTCTCTACAATTTTTTACGTTAACGTTACAAATGAAAGTTTACATAACGCGATTACTTATACATAACGCGAATCTGCCATGCATATGTTTTAGATAGATTTTTATTTTTCTGATAAAATGCGAGTATACTCGTATGTATACCTCCTGTATACAACGAGCTACCGTTGTACAAGACATCGGTATTAAAGAACATGTTAAATTGGACTAAATGGTTGTTTTATATAGGTCATGTATTAATATGTGTCTACCACACCCTACAGTGTAGAATGTAGCATTGTGCCTACGCAGAAGTAGTTTCGATGCTGCATTAAGCCCTTAGGGATTACTCTACATATTTTTCAGAGTACCTTTATTTCTTTCATATAAATGTATTTGAAACGCGTCTGCTTTATAAGGATAGAGATTTATGACGCTCTGTATCTCCTGACTACCCCGTGAGGGTCCGGGCGTGGTGATTAATAATAATTGCATTTTTTAGAATGCTAATTGTTAGGCTTTAAGCGTTTTAAAGACCTGCTAGGCACGAATTTAGTCAAACAGATGCATTCACTCCAGTACTATGCAATGCGTTTAGGTAGAGATTTATATTAGAAGCCAATTCGCCTGTCCAATGTTTTTAAGCCAAGTTTGAGCCAAGGTGGCAGAACGATTGTTATCTAACGGTCACAAGCGGGACCATACTGCTTAACGTCTCCCCGGAGTATCACATAAAAATTGTAAGGGCGTAGAGTTTGTATTACGATGGACAAATAAAAAGTTACTACTCTATTTCCTCACAGATTATAGAGTTGATATTTTTGAATGCCTTTTACGATGAGGTAACAAAACAAATTACGATATCACGGCTATATTTCCCTGAATGGGTAGGCAGTAGTTTTACGTGTTATACGAACGTCGCAATGAAGTATTTTTTACAGTTTACCAACGTGCATGTATGAAGAGAATGATGAATGTGGAGGAGGCGCGGCAACTCTGTACGGATAGAGATATTTGGCATTCAGTGGTCTCTGTCTAACATATAGTAGGAGTATAGTACATTCCTTCTTTTCACCGGTTTTAAAGTAATAAGGACGATCGATCTTATCTTCAATATGATACATTACAAGTTTACATTAAACGGTAACATAATCTACGGTTACATTTATTACACGCAATGTATTTGTGGATAAATATTATTGTATATCAATTGTACGAACAATAATTACCGGGGTCGAGTAGTAATACTAGTATATATTAATAAGTTACATCACCTTGTAATAGATATGGATATGTAGAGTCGCAATATATATTTTATGAATCAACGCGACTGTTATTAATGAAAAGATATTCTTCTCAACTGATGAACGATTAGCTTACCACACTTCATACAATTGTATTGAAAGAAACACTAGTTTTAGTACTTTAATTATCTAACTATGCCTATTTCTGTCTTACTGCTAGGCGCGTGTCTCTCTCACAGATGTGAAAAGCCTGGAGCATACTCTAGCATGCTGTTTTGTAAATAATAAAGAGGTTTTATTCCAAGAGGTACAAATGAGTTTTATTATAACGAACTTTAATAGTTCCATATGGGTCTGATATCAAAATATATAGAGTTGAAGACGTAGTTAACAAAGCTAACCATGTACTGATTGGCAGGCTTAATACGCCTTAGTGAACATTTTGGAAAAAAATTCAATGTACAGTCTTCTAACGATGTTTTAATATACGTTCCAGCGAGAGATAATTAACTTTCGACTCATATAATTTTATATGGAACAAGTATTATCTGTTCCAACATTTCACAAATAAACAAACATACAATTAATAATTGCCGCGCGTGGGTGTTTGCGAATGACTCTGTGTTTTAAAAGTATTTCAATTTCAGTATGTTACAAGCGAAAACCAATTTTCAATATGCACAACCTGAGTGGGCCTTATTGAAATACTCCGTTGAATCCCCAGTTATTGCGCATCGGGAAAGATATCGTTCTAATATCACTTTTCGATACCATTGGAGATATAGCTCGACCCGCATAGGCGATATGAGTCCAAATCTGGGCTAAATTAGAATCTGGAGCTCTTAGTAAATGGAGCTTTATACGTGTGTACTTATACGTCGAAACTGTAATCAGTATGAGGGTGGTTACTGCCTCAAGGGTGATAGATAAGAAAGCGCGAGTCATCTTACCCATTAATAATAATGTCTTTGGATTTTTTCACACAAGGCCGTCTCCCTATAATGTATGCTATGCAGAATCTGTGTTCTACCGGTACGATACCGGTACCGGTGTGTTTACAATATTTTCAATCTTTTTAAGTTTTTTTTCTATTTTATAGCCAAACTGTCCGAACATTAATGTTCATCGCACAAATATTTGTAGCGGGCATAAATCGAAACTACAAACCTGAGTAATTACAGCAACCGGTCAGCCTGAACTAATTGTGTAATTGTCACTTGAGAATTTTCAAAATACATTAGTAGTATAGGACAATAGGAATGGGACTTTATGTATGTGTTTTATTAGAAGCAGGTTATAGACAACTGATCCATTCACTTTTAATGAGAATGCTTAAGAACAATTTCTCTTCAATAGAAATATAGAAATAGCAAGTCATTATTAATCAAAATTATGTCTTCCAGTGAAGTCCCCAGCAAATATAATTTGGATGGTATGAATATTTAAAATTAAGATTACTTTGAATTTAATTGAATATGGCTTCATTATTTGCACCCGAATTAAAATAGATTAACTTAGTAATCGATATAATCTAAGTAGTAATGAGAAAATGAAAACGTAACATCACGCCTGCAATCCCCGAAAAGGTAGGCAGAAAATACACAACCACGTTTCACTTGTTACGTTTACGTCCCAGTAAGGACTAGGTGGTGAGTCTATTTGCATACATCGGGCATACATACATATATCCAGACTCCGAACACTACTGTAGAATAAAGTTAGAAGTATTCAATAGTGCTCGACCCGGGATTTGAGCTCAGGACATTTCTTTCGGAAATCGCGCTTACAACCATTACCTTAAAACCACCAAGAAAGCAATAAGAAAATGATATATATCGTAAAAATATTTCTAAAGAAATATTTGAATAGAAGATTCAAATTTTTTTTTATATATACAGTGTTTTATATTAATTCATGTGTGTCCGATTTTGTATTGATTTCCCGTTTTGGCGATAGTGTTACTAAGGTTACAAGGAAGAAGTTAAATACTTTTACATACATATTAGATAAACCCAGAATATTTATCAACGCTATGGAGTTATGAAATGTACTTTGTGAAGCGGTTAAGCCAATACTGTTGAGACTGAGACTGAAACGGGGAACTGAACACGTTTGAGAGTTGACTTTCATATGTTAATTTTATCAGTTACTGCGAATCATGTCATGTCTATATGAGAGGATCGTGAAGTACAGAATCATATATTATTATCATCAATTGTACACGAAGGTACTCACGGTAATATAACGCGTGGAGGGTAGTTTGATTCCCAGGTGTTGATATCTCAATAATGTAATTCGTAACTCGGCCAGGGTCGTGTGTTCGTGGCTTTTATGACAAAGGGAATCCTTGTGCGACGTCGAAAGTGCAAAGCCGTATCATTTATGTATTATTTACAAGCTTTCCAATTTTCTTAGCTCATAATAAATGGACGGGGAAAAGTCACAATCTACAGCGAAACTTTCAAGACAATGAAGGAATTACAAGATACACTTCGGTTACTTTTATTCTCCTTGAAGTTTTCGTTCAGAATCACATCTTGGGAGTAAAAATCGCCCGCGGCGCAGAGCTGTCCCACGGCTCCCGGGGAAAAAGCTTCTTAACAACGTTGGAATCTTCCAAATCGGTTTAGTTGGTGACGCGTGCAGACAGAAGTTTAAGAAGCGAAATGTCAAGTGGAAACTTGAGACTGGCGAGCGTTTAGGACGAAATGTCTTCGTGTGTGGAACTGGATGCGTAATATAAGGCCATTTTCACACGTGTATCGGTTTGCGCTGTAAAGAGGTTTGACGTTTTTGCAAGCTATTTGCAAAATTTTTTGCCTCTGCTTTGTTCGCCTCTTAGAAACAAGGAAAAATGTTTTTCACATACTTAAGTACATATGTATGTATGTAAGTATGTAGTCATGTGTTATTCATTAAATGACTGTAGAGATTGAGACTTTGAATATTTGTAATTTTCCAGTTGCATCTTTGCTTTATAGAGTTTCGTTCGACACTTAAACAGTGTTTCTTGTTTTCTTAGGTTCTAATAATAATAATAATATAGTACATTACATTCTTTATGTAAGAGTGAAATAATTGCAATGAGCAACACGTACGAAGAAGTAATATCATGTAATAAAAATAAGTTTTGAGATAACATGAATTCTGTCAAAGAATATATTATATACTCTTATTACCTTTTATATACACATCCAAAGGAGTGTATTAAGATATGAAAGAAACTGGAATAACTTTTTTACATCAACATAGTTAAGTTGTCTATAAGATCTAATATATTATAATATAAGCTTTGACATCTTGTAAGTTTTATTTAGAACTACACAAATAATTTTGGAATGATCAACTTACATAGATAAAATATCTTAGATTATAGATGACTGAAGAAATCAATTTCAACCATAGAAATGACATTATTGAAAGAAAAAATGTAGACCACATTCATTTAAATTAATATCTTATAAGATCCTATAAAATTAAAATATTTATTTATTCAAGTAATATTTGTAAGGTTACAGTTATGCACCAATTCTTACAAACGCAAAATATGTACAAATACAATTAAATCACAACATTATTTTCTTTCAGGTTACCATTAACGATCGGAGCAACGTTCTCTGAATACACGTACTCATTAGTATTCGAGAGGGATGACCTGTTGTATTTAAACAAGCACAATTCGCGAAGAGCTGTTTAATGAATAAGCGCTTGAATTTATTGCTTCATGATTATACAGCGGAAGTACGAGCACGTGTAGTTTTTGTGGTTCAAGCGCTCTCAAGCGCTGAATGTTATTTTTGTTTTAATAGAGTATTGAACTAGGTACCAGCTGTTTACATCTGACCGCGGCCGCCTATTGATGTTTCAAATCAGGACATGGCTGTGGGAATAGGGCAGTAGGCGTCGGTTATTTCAGCCAATGCAAGTT